>ML822326.1:347867-389714 GCA_009831015.1 Picea engelmannii
ATATATATATATATATATATATATATATATCTCTTTTTTTATGGATGAAGAAAGTGTTATGATACCACTTATTAAGTACCAAAGACTTGATTACAAAAAAAACCACAATATATATAGAGAAAAATATATAAGAACTCCCACTTACTATTATTAAAACCCTTGAGGTAGGGAAATACCAAAAAATAGATCATAGTATGGAAGGGATACACTCCTATTCACTTGTCTCTTTGAGGGGGAAACCTCCTAATGAGCTATTGCTCCAAATACAATGCTTCTTGACTTTCCATTGCATTGCTTGAACCCATTTATATAGTGCACTCATATATATAACTACTATAGTGGGTCTTATTTAATAACATAGTGGACCTAGTCCACCTTACATTGAATTGGAATGAATTCCACTATTATCACTATGGGCCCTTCAGTTCCCCCCTTTACCTCTCTAGATACAGTACACACTTTAATTGTCACAATATATAACAGTCAAGGTCTAAACAGGAAATCCAAGTTCACCCAAAAGTGGAAAAATCCAAAAATCCTTTATACATACATCGACAGTGCCATGATACTTAGTTTTTGTATGAGAGAGAGAGAGAGAGAACCACACTAACAACAAAGTAAATATAAGGATGATTGTGAGTTAAATAAATAAGGGTACTGACCAGTTGTCAACAAAGAGTGGTGTCAACTTTAGGAGACTAACAATATATAGTCATCTTAATCCAAAAGTAAAATGCGGTATCACATGGCTTATGGTAAACCATCTTAAAATGGTTCAAGAGATCGAGGAAATATTTAAATTAAGAGAGGAAAAAAACATCAGACATAGGTAAAACCTGAAGATCGAGAAAATAATGCAAAAGACCAAGATATATCATATTAAAAGTGTTAACAAGTTGTCTCCTCGGTCTAAGAAGAAGATCAAGATTATTTCAAGTTATGACCAAATCAACAACATATACAACAAAAATTAAGGTATTACCAGTATCATGTAATACATAAATATTGTGATTATATTCACAAGATTTGAATCCAAGATTGAGAAATAAATGTTCAATATTAACATACTAGGGACTTATGTAGGTGAGAAACAATATTGGAATCTATCACAAAACTAGGGCTTGTTCCATAAATATTTCTTCAGATAAGTCGGCATGAAGAAAGGAAATTTTAACATCCATTTAGTGGATCTGCCATCCGAAGAGAGCAGCAAGGGAAAGAATCAGTTGAACATAATTTATATTTTCAATAGGAGAAAAGGTCTCAGTCTAGTTGATGTCGTATTGATAATAAAATACATTGACGACCAAACAAGATTTATGATGCTCGAAAACACCTTCAAAGGTAAATTTGGTCTTGTAAACCAATGGACATTTCATGATGTTCTTTCGTTGAGGTTGATGAATTGAATCCCAAGTGTGATTTTTTAAAAGAGAGATCATTTTAACTTGCATAGATTACACCCATTTAGGTTATTCTTGCACATATGTATAAGAGATAGGATCACAAGTTTCAAGAACATGATTCGTCAAAGAAACACTTGCTTGGTGCTTCTGAATCTAAGTCTAATGGCATGAAGAGACATCACCAACATCACGTATTGTAGCTTCAATCATCTTAGAATCCCATCAAGGGAGACAAGGGGATGATGAACTGACATTCACTTCAGAAGGTCGATCAAGAGAAGCAACAGTTTGATTCAAAACATAATGAGAACCATTTGACCCAAAAATTGACTATTAGGTTGACTAAGGAACAAGGATTGACTTCCCAGTTGAAATGGTAAAGAAAGGAACATGTGGTCCATTATAAAAAATAATATCAAATGAATCATCCTTTAATAGACCAAAGAGGTAATTCAACAACTGCATTCCTAAAGACTTCTCATCAAAAAATACATTTCTCTTGATGTTTGTCTATCATTTCAAAAGGTCAAATAGTCGATAATCCTTGGATTCTTTCAATTGGCCCATCATGATGAAAGCATGACTTTTTTCATCCAATGTATTCCTAAAATCATCCTAAATGAGAGCCCAAGAAATACATCAGAAAACTATGAGGCGACCGACTAAGGGATGGTTTCCACACAATCTCTCAATTAGAGTCACAAAATTGATAGCTCTATTCAGAATCTTATTCAACAAACACTTGGCATATTAAATAGCTTTGACCCAAAACCTAGTCGATAGATCTTTGGCCTGCAAAAGACATCGAATTATTTTGACCGAACTCTAATTATTTATTTCCATTATGTCATTATGTTGATGAGTATGAGGAACAGAAATATTCCAAGAAATACATGATTGAACAAAATATTCTTCAAACATTTGATTCACATACTCTCTACCATTATCATATCTCAAACATTTGATAGTTCAATCACAATAATTTTTATCCAATTCCTTGAATTGCTTAAATTTTTCAAAGATGTGACTCTTATTATTTAATAAATAGACCCAAGTAAATCTAGAGATATCATCGATAAAGAAAACAATATACTTGGCACCCGGTAATGAAATCTTATTAATAGAGCATAGATCACTATGAATAAGCTCCAATGGGTTATGTTCTTTCCATCTCTTTTCCATAGTCGAAGTGATATGGATTTATGATCGGAACAAAAAGAATAACAGACTGAATACAATAACACAGAGATACTGAGAACAAAAATAGATATCTAGTGAACAATAACTTCTATTGAATAAATAAAATAGGTTGAAACTGTAAATCTTCAAAACTAAAAACAACTTGCTCGAATGGTGGCAGTTATCTTTGAGAAGAGATGTGGCTGCTACACGCATCTATCTGAGCATAATGATTACAATGAGGCTCCAGAGGCTTTTTTAACATTACTCATGAATGCCAAAACCTTAGACATCTAAAAACCTAACCCTAGGAGATGAAACGCCAAAATTTATGTGGGCCCCGATGGGTAAGTTGGTACCTCAACTTCTCGACGTCGTAACTTTTTCACACAACCTTCGTTTTAGGTGCGTGATAGCATGTTGGAAATGGATTTTCGAGAAATACACATTATGTCATCAAACTTTGAATCCATCTATAGTTTGACTGTGGCAAGCCAAAAAAACATTGTTTAAGGACCCAAAACGGCCCTGGAAGTACAAAAAGATGTACTGACATGAAATCATCTAAAATAATCTAGTTGGATTAGGTTGGTGGCCATCAATCTCCACCTGGAAGTTTTGTATGGCTTCAAACAACTCTGGAAGTCTAGAACCCACAATTACAAAGAATTACAAAAGAACATGTTGAACTAAAAGTTTTCAAGAGGAGCTAGTTGGAATAAGTGGGTGGCCACCAATATCCACCTAGATCAGTCATCCCCCCTTAGGAAGAAATGGTCTCCATTGTGTTGAGTGCCCCCATAAGGTGAGGAAACTTCTGTTGAATTTGGTCCTGGGTGAGCCACTTTCCTTGGTGTAGGAGTTTCCCTACTTTGACAACCCAATAAAGTTGGATCCTTTGTTGGCGAGTGCCCTTGACCTATGTGTCCACTATCTAATCAATGGATGCATGTTCCATGCAGTCAGGGTTGATATTTGTTGATGTCAATTGTTCTGTGATCTCTGAGGTGTCCAATAATGGTGGAGAATATGGCATAAGGAGTTCCACATTGTACATTAGGTGCAAGCCAAGGAAGGTTGGATTGTTGAGCTCAAAATCATTGCTACCCACAACCTTGGTGATAGTGTAAGGCCCATACCAAAGTGGGTGGAGCTTTCGATGAGGCCCTGCAAGGCACTCTTTCTAAAAATGTAACCAGACCTTGTCTCACACCTAAAACTAGTGCAGTACCTGGTGTTGATCACTGCGATGCTTGTACTTAGTATTTGATATATGCAAAATCTCATGGACTTTTTGGCAGATGTGTTGAATCCACTCAATGAATCTAGCGGATTTTTCGGCCTCAAACTGAACATGGGAATATTCTTCATGTGTTGTTTCAAGAGGTAGTGCAACATCTATGGGACCCAAGGGTTGGAATCCGATCCCCACCTTAAATGGGCTATGGTTGGTCGAGTTATCGAGAGCCTTGTTGTAGTTGTTTTGAACATAGAGAAGACTCTCATCCCATGTACACAGATGCCTAGAGTTGTATATGTGCAGGATGTGCATAATCATTCAATTGACGACCTTTGTCTGGCCATCGGTTTGGGGGTGGAAAGCAGTGGACTTAGTGATCTTGGTGTCCAACAGTGACCAGAGACTCGACCAAAATGTACTGAGGAACCTGTTTTCTCGATCTGAGATGATGGTTTGCGGTATCCAAAAATGGACCCACACCCATTCGAACAAGATCTTGGCAGTATATATCGTTGTGATGCTCTTCTTGCAGGAAATGATAATGACCATCTTTGAAAACCAATTAACTACCAAAAATACACAATCATTTCCATGCTTGGTGGATGGAAGGTCATACATGTAATCCCTTGAGATGGATTCCCAAGGCCTCTTGGGAGTAGAAAGAGGGGTGTATAATCCTTGCTTCTTGATGGCTGGCTTGGAAATGGCACAGGAAGTGAAAGATCTGATATACTTGCTGACATCTTGTCGAATTTTTGGAAAATAAAAAATGTTTCTGTAGAACGGCCACAATTTTCTCCACGCCAAAATTTCTTGCCATCTAACTGTAGTGAGCCTCCCAAATCATCTTTGCACGCTCGCTTGTGGGAACACAGAGGTGGCCCAAATGACATAAGAGTCCATTCTGGATGTGAAAATTGGTGACATTCGCTCATGTACCCAATAGCTTATAGGTGGTGGCAAAGTCAAGGTCACACTGATAAAGTTTGGGCCACTCAAATGTCACATGCCCACAAGAATGGAGAATTATGGTGAGTGCAGCAACGGGAGGGAAACTAAGGCAGTCAACAACATGATTTGTGCTCCCTATTTTATACTTGATGTTGAGATGGAACTAATGTAGGTATGTGGACCACTTTTGATGGAATTCGTTTTGCAACTTCCCCTATGTTTGTATGAACTACATAGGCTTGTGATCAGTGTGGATGATTATCTCATTTCCCAGAATCTAATGTTTCCATTGACTATAGGCTTGCAGAGTGGAATACATTTGTTTTTCATAGGTGGGGTATTTTTGGATAGTATCTGAGAGTGTCTCACTATGGTATGCTACTGGATGACCATGTTGAGTGAGAACTATGCCTACAACATGGTCAAAGGCATCAATATTAATCTTGAAAGGTTGTTGCAGATCAAGTAAGGAGAGTATTGGATCTGAGCACAAGTGATGCTTCAAATCATCAAATGCTTGTTGTTGTTCCTGCCCCCATGCAAACTTTTCCTTTCCACCGCCCTTGGTTAATTGGAAGAGGGCCCATGCAATATGGAAAAATCCTCACACGAACCTTCGATATAAGTTGGCAAGTCCCAAAAAGATTCGAAGCTCAGTTAGTGTGGTCGGGGTTGTCCAATCATGAATTACTTGGATTTTAGTTGGATCCACATGTACCCCTTGCTCATCAACAATGTAGCCCAATTATTAGACCTTGTTCATTCCAAAGGATCATTTTTCCAACTTGGCACATAGCTTGCACTACCACAGAGTGCCTAAAACCTGTTGAATATGTTGCATGTACTCCTCCCAATTTATGTTGAAGATGAGGATGTCATCCAGATATACCACCACAAAATAGTTGGTGAAGGGTCTCAATACATCATCCATCAATATTGTGAAATTTGTTGGTGCATTTTTTAAGCCAAAGGGCATGACCATCCATTCAAAGAGACCTTCTCTAGATTTGAAAGTTGTCTTCCATACATCAGTTGGTTCAATGGGAACCTGGTGGTAGAGAGACTTTAGTTCAATATTGTTGAAGAAATTTTCCCCCTTGAGTCGGTCAAGAAGGTCATCAATTCGGGGAATTGGGTACTGGTTCTTGACTGTGTTTTCTTTTAATGCTCTGTAATCAATGCAGAGTCATCAGGTCCACTCTTTATTATGCACTAGCACAATCATGTTTCCACAAGGGGAGGAGTTGGGTCGGATGTTCCCCTTTTGAATCAGTTCTTGGATCTAGCACTTGTTTTACTCATTTTACATCAGTGAGTGGCGATAGATTGGTCCATTAAGTAGGGGTGCGTCGAGGGATAGATAAATTGGATGATTGACTTGGTAGTGCATCGGTACCCCGGTGGGTGAGGACAATATGTCTTTGTACTCCTCCACGATCCCATCCACATGATTCTACTACAAAGAGAGGCTCTTTGTATAGGTCACGAATGTGGCGACGACGTTCTGCTTACTATGAGCATGGATCACAAGAAGATGAACTTCTCGGTCTGTGAAATGACCTTACTTCATTTCTTATCAGAGATTAAAGAAATAGCGGTAGGCGACGCTACCTATGGTATCATGTACAATTGTCTACCCAAAGTAATAATAACACTACGAGGTATAGACTCATACACAACATCTCGCTTCCATAAATATGGTTGGCCTAAAAGAACGTCACAAACTTCAAGAGGAGAAATATCACACAATACCTCAACTTTGAAGGGCTTGATGTTATAGGGAAGACGACAATGTTGGTGACGCAGAGATCTCGTCCTTGGCAAAGCTAGTCGATGGTGTAGGGATGCAGGTGCAGTGTTATTGGTAGGTTCATCCGCTTGATGACCTCTGCTGAAATCAGGTTCTTCTGACTACCGCTATCGACAATGAAATGCAATGAAATCTCCTTTACCCACATATTTGAGTGAAAGAGGCATTCCCCTTCCTCTGGTTCTTCCGGTTCACTTGGTTGGACTTTGGTGGTAGCAAAGGTGGCACTGGGTTCTGCATCGATGATCTGCTTCCCACTTTCTATATTTAATTCAGAGTCAGAATCTGCCTCTGACTCGGAAGCTTTTCTTGGCCACCAGTGACTTCTTGGAGTGACTTTCTTTAATGTTGTGCCAAGGGATTTTATGGTATTCACACCATTTTCCCGTGTCCTTCTTCAACTTCTCATTACCCTTCTTGGGTTGCGGCTTGGACTGGTTGTCCTGATAGAGACCATGTTTTATTTTCCCCTTGTTTTGGGGATTGGGGTTGTCTTTTCCCTGCTTTAGCTATGAGGAGTTTGCAGATACAAACTCTCACATCTTCTACTAAAATTTCTACTCGATCTTGACAACATATCTATAAGCCACACCTAAACTCTATTGTTTTTTGAATGTATCTATGTAGACAGATGCGTTATTTTTACACTGGATGCCTTTCAAAGTCTTTGATACCAAATTTGGTGTGCATGGTATGGAAAATATTGGTGAAATATGGTACTTCCTAGTCCCTTTCCTAACACAACATGGTCCATCTTATGTACTGGTCCTCCTAGCTTCCAACATGGTAGTACTTTTCTTTAATGGAATCCATGAAGGAATCCCATGTGAAGGTGACCACAAATATTGCAGATTCCTCTATGGCCCTTTTCTCATAGTAAGTATCCCACTAGTCCTTAACATGGGGGATGGCCTTGAGAAGTGCAAAAGTAATATTTTCCCTGCAAGGAAAATTGTGGACTGAAAAATAATCTTCGAGAAGATTCATACGTTTTTCTACAACATATGCATCTATCAGTATTTCAAATAATGTAATATCAAAATTTACTTTTACCTTGAAGGGGGTTGCATGAACGCTTGATGAAGATGCATCTCTTGTGGGAAGTCGTCAAAGGATATGTGAAAAGTTGTTCTTCATTCCATTCCTTTATCATGTAAGGGATTCCTTGAGCGACATTTTAGAAGGATCTCTTTCTCCATCATCGTTATTCTCATCCCCCATGGGTTGCTGTCGAGCTCGATGTGGTCGATCTTGCAAAGGCTCGACTAGTTTGAGTCCCAACTTCTTGTACCCAGATCTTGTTGGGGACATTCACAAAGAAAAATAAATGAAGAGCAAATTGATCTGATACCACTGATCTAGATTTATGAGAAAAATGAAAAGAATAATAGACTAAATACAATGAATAATAGACTAAATACAATAACACAAAGATACTGAGAAAAACAACAGATATTTAGTGAACAATAACTTCTATTGAATAAATAAAATAGGTTGAAATTGTAAAACTACAAAACTGAAAATAACTTGCTCGAATGGTGGTAGTTATCTCTAAGAAGAGATGTGGCTGCTAGCTCATCCATCTGAGAAGGATGATTACAATGAGGCTCCAAAGGCCTTTTTAACATTACTCATGAATGAAAAACCCTAGACATCCAAAAACCTAACCAAATTTGGAGATGAAACACCAAATTTAGTTATGTGGGCCCCGATGGGTAAGTTGGTACCTCAACTTCCCTGGGTCATAAATTTTTCATACAACCTTCGTTTTAGGTGCGTGATAGCCCATTGGAAATTTATTTTCGATAAATACACATTATACCATCAAACTCTAACTTTGTCTATAGTTTGACTGTGGCAAGCCAAAAAAACATCGTTTAGAGCCCCAAAATGGCCTTGGAAGTACAAAAAGATGTACTGACATCAAAACATCCAAAATAAACCAGTTGGATTAGGTGGGCGGCCACCAATATCCACCTGTAAGTTGTCTATGGATTCATACATCCCCATAAGTGTAGAACCCACAATTATAAATAATTACAAAAGAACATGTTCAACTAAAAACTATCAGGAGAGCCAGTTGGAATAGGTGGGTGGCCACCAATATACACCTAGATAACGAAGGATGTCTGATGATGCTTTCCCAACACAAATCCTCTATAAAATCCATCAGGTGGAAGAACATTGGGTATATCATCAACTATCTTGTTTGTGACCATCGACTTCAGACTTCAAAAATTAAGGAGTTCAAGTCGTTCATGCCAAATCTTGCTCTGCTCATCGGTCTGAGAAATGAGAGTGGTCAATCCAGGATATGGTCAAGGTAGGTCACATAATTTATATAGTCCCTCCTTTGAGTCAAGAAACCCTTCAACGATAATTGACCTATCATTCTTCAGATCCCTAAGAAAAAACCAATCTATCCAGAACTCAATAGTCTTACAAGTCAGCATCAACTAGGAAAGTGACAATATATTCTCACTTAGATTAGATACATGATAAACATCGATATTCCTTTAATGTCTAAAAGGAACATCATCATGAATGGAAATATCGAGAGAAAACTCAACAGCTACATAAATGTTTCACTTGACAACTTTATCTAGAAAGGAGAACATAGAAGCATCCTTGGAAATATGATGGGTGCATCAATAATCAAATACCCATTCATTATTCAAGGTGTGAGTAAGAAAATCTTGAGAGGTTCCAACTTTGAAGGTAAAATTTTTAGTCGATCGACATACAACTGACACATCTCCTTCAATATGCTTAACCTTCTCTTCTAGGTTGGAGCCCTTCTTCCAACAGTTGTCTTCCACATGTCGAGTGTTTCTACAGTAGAGACATGTTTTCTTCTTTTGATTATTCTATATAGATTTCAAATCATCATTATTCAGGACCAGCTATATGGGTTGTTGATATTTCTTCTAAAAATGATTCCCACATTCACCCAATTTCAACTTCATCTCTTTAACACAAGATAGATATTCCACAACCCTTTAAAATGAATGTGGATCAAGAGAGATCAACTCTCTCTCCAAATGCATAAGTTGACTCTCATCAAATTTATAAAACAAAGACTTAAACTTCTTCTAGACTTGATGAGGACAGTTGATCCCACTTGTATGAAAGAAAATATCCTAAGTAACTTAGGTCATCATGACCCCAACAACCTCATATTTCTTTTCTTCAATGACAAAATTCACCTGGTCATCCTTTTGATATGGAATAGTGAGCTTAGTATACCTCCAAATCCCTTTTATTTTCAGTAGAGTCTCCATATATGGAGCCCAAATAACATAATTGAGTCCATTCAAAACAAGGTTGCATGGCAGCGGAGTCCCTGCCAGGTTGGGATGGGAGTAAATGCGACATAGTACAGACACGTGGCTAGAAAGTTGAAATACATTGAAATACTTTTATACATAGGAAATATGTACTTTTGTAATGGATCACGGGTTGTCGGTTTGGCGATATAAAAAAGGAAGCAAAAGTTCCACGATACAGAAATTGGGCCTCTGATGTTAGTGCAGTTTCTGACTAAAGAAATTCATCACAAATAAAAAAATTATACATACGAAATATGTACTTGTATAAAGTAGATATTTAGTTCTATACATACGAAATTTCAACTTTTATAAAGTATGGGGAAGAGATTTTATAGAGGATGCAGGGAGCCCTCATTGCATACTTAGCCAGTTTTTGGATCGCGAGTACTCGTGCTGGCGGGTTCAAAATTGGGCCTCTGATGTTCCGTGGCCTACAAATAGTACCGACAGTTCCACGATATACAAAATGACAGGCGGAGTTTAGTTTTCTTTAAAATGAAGGATTTTCTTGGACAGAAATATATAGCATTGCCGAATTAGTTTTCTTTGCACACGTTTTATAGAGCATGCAAGGAGCGGTCATTCCATACTTCGCTTGTTTTGGGATCGTGGGTATTGTTGAATCAGTTTTCTTTGTAATTTATCAAAAATTAATAATGTTTGTTACATGTTTCTGGAAATTAGCGGGTTCAAAATTGAGTCTCTAATGTTTCGTGGCCTACAAATAGCACCGACAATTCCACGATATATAAAATGACAGGTGGAGTTGTGGAATATAGAAATTTACAAAAAATTAAGGTTTGTTATACAATAGAATAGTAATAACGTTTTCCTGAACTAGCTTGCTTTAAAACTAAGGCTTTTCTTGGAAAAAAAAGATATAGCATTGCCGAATTAGTTTTCTTTGTACACGTTTTATAGAGCATGCGGGGAGGGGTAATTCCATACTTTGCCAGTTTTTGGATCGCCCTTCTCGTGCTGATGGCTTCAAAAATGGGTATCTATTTTTCTGTGCCCTACAAACAGCATGGAGAGTTTTGCGATATACAAATTGAGAAACGGCGTTGCGAACTATACAATACAAACTTATTGTAAAATAAATAATGTCTGTTACATATCTCTGGAAATTACATCAACATTTAAAACATCAACGTCATTGAAGACCAGAAAACTAGCATACAATAGGAGACAAGAAATGTAGCATATCCGAATTAATTTTATTTGGAACAAACAAGAAAGGTTCGTGGAAACCCAAAATTTAGTATACAATAAGGGCATTGTCGAATCAATTTTCTTTGGAATTTATCAAAAATTAATAATGTCTCTTACATGTTTCTGGAAATTTAAATGCGTTTGTCATATAGACTTGGATTGGGGCTCTCGTGGACCATAAAAAGAAATAAGTACAAGAATTAGGAACGTTGAAAGAAGTGTGCGACGGTAGAGAGGAAGACTTGAAAAGAAAAAATTGGAAGTTAAGAGTGTTTGGTTACAGTTTTCTATTGAAACGGAACATAAGTGAATTGATAAAGAAGAGAAGATGACAACATAGACTTAAACTGGATTGATAAACAAAACAATATGGCAGTATAAACTTGCTATGAAGCCGATGTTTTTTTGTTGTTGTCGTCGATGGGCATTGTAGTCCTGTTGATCGATTCTCGCCCTTCCTGGATGAGGTCATCCATTCTCTTTTGGAACCATTCTTCGATGTAGCTTTTCATGGGGGTTGTGTTGGTTTCACCCTGGATTTCTATGTCGTAAAGGTTGTTTTCTAATTTCCTTAGATCCATTGAAATGATATGCAGAGTTTGTTCAATTTCTTCATTGTGTGAGGCATAGTTCAGTACCCAGCACTCGTGCTCATCTAGACAATGTTCAAGTATGCTATAAAACTTTTCGAAAGACAACCCCTTTAAAATATCAACTTGTTCCTTGAAAGCTTCTTTGGTGACTGACAAGGATTTGAGAATTAAGTTAGGATCTTGAACCTCGTTGGTAGTTCTGGCTAAGTCCAGCTGGAGCAGGCTTGTGAATAAATCTTCCTTTTCTAATCTGACTTGTTTACATGACTTGACATTGAGCTGCAGGTTGTCAACTTTATTTTTCCAGCATTCTTTTACTTTTTTGGTGCGCTTTGGCGAGGGGAGTTTCTCCTATCTTCTTTTTAGTTCCAATGTGTTCTCGGCATATTTGGAAAAAGGGGCCAGTACCTGATCACATAAAAGATGTTCATTTTTTAAATTCGTCTCCAATTGTTCCAGCAAACCATTGGCCTTCTTTCTGAAGTAAACTAAATTTTGCGATGTTTCCCAGGCTTTAGTAACTAACTGCATTCTTTTGTTGATGTTATTATCTACAAGGGATCTAGAGCATGCAAGGAGGGTAGAGGATACTTTCATCTTCGTTGCAGTGGTAGAAGGCACGATTTTTGCCAAAGGACTAGCAAACTCTGGAGTTGCAAGGAAAGCCTGCTCAAATTCGTTGAGGTATTGTTTCATATTGTCATTTTCTGTCTCAATTCCTCAAATGGAATCACAAAGAATGTCACCAGTTCCCTGGTGAAATTGGCAAATTTAGGACGACAACATTTCGCTAAAGTTAATCTATGTGTGATATTTTCCTTTCTTGTTTGTTACATCTCTCTTTTCAATGACCAGACTTTTAGATTGGCTGTCAAAAATAGAGCTCTGGATTACGAAGGATTCATCTATGTCAAAAAAGTCAGTGTCCGATATTTCCACCGCGGATGACCCAATTTTCTACATGTGCTCAGCTTCAATTTCAAGTTGCAGTTTTCCACTTTCAATTTGGGGTTCCTCTGCCTACCCTGCATTTTTTTTCTCTTCTTCTCCAGTGGAATTTTGTGAGAACTATCAATATTTATATGAGGATGGTTCTTATCTCCTCCTCTGTTCAAAGATTTCTGGGTTGCTTTCTTACTGGGATGGACCGTCGAAGCTATGCTCCGTGATGTCATGCTCTTGGGAGTGTTGGCGGGGGACTAGGTACTCTTCTCACCGGATACTTTTCCATGTTGTTTGTACAATTCAATGGCGCTTTGCAATCTCTCTGCGTCGCAATCAGCAGAAGCAGGATTGTTGTCGACATTGTTCCTGTCTTAGGTCAGGTGTGTATGGATAAAAGAGGTGTTAAAGCCAACACCCAGTAAATTTTCTCGAAAAATGCCATTAGGGTCGAACCCTTTTATCCTTTCAACGTACGTTAGGTTCAATTTCTTGAAATGGGCGGCAAACTCGTCAATCTTGTTGATGTTTCTGCACATGAAGTCTCTGACTTTCTAGGGCAGAGGAATGAACTGTTTTTTTTTCTTGCCATGGAAAAAATGCAACCAGTGGTTATATTGCCTCGCTATTTTTGCAACAAACATCTTGTCCGTGATGTGGCATGGAAGGAAGGTAGGATTTTCCTTAGAGCCAAAGACCATGAGGACACTGTGATTTTCCTCTTGCTCAAGTGTTCCCTTTCTGTTCAAAAACTTGGTTGCCTGGCCAGATATCCACAGAGCATCCTTGCTTAACAGTAAATCTTTGAAAACTGAGACAAATCCATTAAAAACTTCATAAAAATAATGGGAGGCCTTGTGTCTCCACAATGCCTCGTGTCGGAATGTTACTGGATTGAATCCACAGTTTATTTTATTGGAAAGAGAAAGTATTGGAAACGGACAGCAATACACAATTACGAAAATCAAGTAGGATGACATATAAAAATGATTCGATTCTTTGAATCCTGACAACTGGGAGAAGAGATCAATCGAAATCAGCGTCCCCCAATCGAAAATGTATTTTTCCTTGACTGTGAAATACAAAATATAAATAATTATATGGGAAATGCTTATTGTGGATGCGTGTCCCGTTATTCTTGTAATCAGCCAAGCAATTTCCTGGAATGGATTTCTAAAGGAACTTACCTACAGCCTTGTGATATCTTTAGGAACTGTTTTCAGGTCTTCGAGGAATTCCGCTAACATGTCCAACCTGTTATGATGTTTTTCTAGAAACTGTTTGCAGTCTTGTCCTCTGAACGTCAATGTTGGGTTCGACAATTTTAACATCTTGCGGAAGAGCCGAGGCGACAAAGAAATAGGAGAATGGTCACGCAGTGGAATAATTCTTTGGCCTGGAATATATTTTTCGATGCACCAAGAGACCACCTCCTTAGAGTCAAAAACCTCAAGAACGCAACCTGCACGAGCGATTCCAGAGGTCCAAATCACTTCGTTTTGGGTGGAACGGGATGAATAGTAAAAGTATGCCCTAGACCACTGAAAGTTGTGGTCCTCTTGTGTGAACATATTTACTGTATCTCCACAAAACTGTTGTCAACCTAGTGCCATAAGTCTACAAGAATGTTTATTTTTTCCAGCCAGTGAATGAAATGAAAAGTTGGAAGGGATAATATAACTTGGCGCAAATTTTGGTCGAAAGCGTGTGAATGGGAGAAGTCCTCGAGACTTTTGTTGATTAATGACAATTTGGATGGTTATTGCATGAAGCATCGTTAGCATTAAATAGTACTAATTTCATACATAGAAATGCCAACATGGTGGATATTGCAATGAGCGATTAAGCATTGTAGATTTCTTGAGCAGCCCAACATGAGGACACGTGTTGGAGATGAAAAAACGGAAGGGAGAAAATAACTCTCTGCACATCTTGATTTAATGCGTAATAATGGGAGATCTCCTCGAGGTTTTTGGCCATTAATGACAATGTTGAGGGTTCTTGCATGGTCAGTTGTTAGCATGAAAGGTTTCTAATCGCATAGTAAGAAAGTACGGAGGTCGCGGGTAGGGGAAAAAAGACAGCTACAAAATAGGGTTGCAATATACAAGCGTTGAGGGTGAGGGCGTGAGGGTCAAATTGTATGTCTTGGAAATTTTTGAGTGCAATACATCTAACATCGAAGAGGATATGGTAGCACAGCCGGAATAATAGGAAGTTAGTGGGGATGGAAGGCAGCGAGAGATACTTTGAAACATTTGTGAGCAGTGGTAGAGTGATCGCGCTAGAATTGTAGATTTTGTGAACCCGACAACATGAGAATCCAAAACAGTTTGAGAAGGTGTCTACAAAGGAGGTCAGGTCCAGACCTTCTAATTGTATCGCTCTGAATATTTGAATGCATAATCTGTAACACAGAAGAGCGAACGATGTCGGATTCCAGTGGTCAATTTGTATATTGTGGAGAGTGCAATCCCAACTGTTTTGTACCTCTGTGTCCAATTGTCAGTACCAAGAGCTAATTTAGTATTCAAAATAATTTTTTAGATACTATTAGATAGTTCATAGGGACTAGCATTCGCAAACAATGGCAATCTCCACCCCGCTAGTCCTGCATTTTGTGTGTCAATTTGTATATTGCGGAACTGCAAGCGTTGTTTGGAGGACACGAAACAATGAAAATGCAATGTTGAGTCATCCACTCCACAAGTTCGCTTGTCAATTTGCATATCATGGAAATGTGGGTTCTATTTGTAGACAACGGAATAATGGAGGTCCAAGTTTGACCCCACCCGCCCGAGAACCCGCGATCCAAAATGTCGCTAGATATCGAATGCGGAATTTGTACATGCTCTATAAAATATCATGGGAATTAGTACATGCTCTATAAGATATCATGTACATACTTTATAGTCCCATAATACACAGGAAGAAAAAAAATGAAAAAAGAATGGAGTAGCTAGCAGTGGAATTGTAGATGACGGAAATTTAGAGTAGAATATGTATATAATGGAAAAACATCGAAATCATCGAAAGCAACAGCGGTCGGTCGGATTCGTTGTCTGATTATATAAATGGAGATAAACATATGTCAACCCGCCAACGCTGGAAATGCATATTTCGTGAACCAGGAAACAGGAGGATGCAAAACAGGCTGAGAAAGTGTCTGCAAAGGAGGCGAGGCCCGAACCTTCTAATTGTATCGCTCTGAAAATTGGAATGCATAATCTGTAACATGGAAGAGCGGACGATGTCGGAATCTGGTAGTCAATTTGTATATTGCGGAGATTGTAATCCCAACTAATTCGTAATTTTGTGTCCAGTTGTCATTACTAAGAGCTATTTTAGTATTCAAAATAATTTTTTAGACACTGTTATACAGGGAAAAAATAAAAACTAAAATAATTTTTTAGATATTGTTAGATACTTCATAGGGATTAGCATCCGTAAACAATGGCAATCTCCACCCCGCCAGTCTTGCACTCCATCTGCCAATTTCTATATCGCGGAATTGGGAGTGTTGTTTAGAGGACATAGAACAATAACAGTGCAATGTTGACTTAGCCAGTCCATAGGTGCGCTTGTCAATTTGTATATCGCGAAACTCAAGGTGCTATTTGTAGGGCATAGAACAATGGAGGCCCAATTTTGAGCTCGCTCGCCCGGTCGAGAACCCACGATCCAAAATGTCGCTAGGTATGGAATGTGGAATTTGTACATGTTCTATAAAATATCATGTCCATATTTTATAGTCCCATAATACACAAGAACAAAACAAGGGAAAGGGATGGAGAAGTTCGCAATGGAATTCTAGATAATACACGGGAAGAAGAGAAGGGAAAAAGAACCAAGTATATCGCAGAAGAACATCTAGTGCTTGCTTATTAATGCAAATGCTTGCGAATTACTGCTGAGTTCTCACCAGTTAACGCATAAAGTGCAGATCACGGAAGTATCTTTCGTACCACTTTGTCCACTTGCCACTAGTAAGAGAATTGCTTATGTATATGAGGAAGGACATGAAGTTGTTGGGGATGGAAAGCAGCAACAGATACTTTCAACGAACTTAATGTATACAAGGAACCTGCGGTGGAATTGTAGATCACGGATGTTTTGAGTGCAAGATGTATATAGCGGAACGATAAGCAGCTCGTTTCGCAAGTGGCATCGTCGCAGCATCGGGCATAAAATTGGCTAAGTATGAAAAGGAACAGCGGTCAGTCGGATCTGTCGTGCCAGGATATAGATGGAGATGTTAAGGCATGAGTTGTAGATCATGTAAGTATCTTTCATACCACTGTGTCCACTTGTCACTGGTAAGACCATTTTTGATGTATGTCAGGAAGGACGCAAGGTTTCTAGGTATGCATATCAGCAACAGATACTTTGAATGAAGTTAATATATACGAGGAACCCGTGGTAGAATTGTAGATCACAGATGTTTTCAGTGCAAGGTGTATATAGCGGAACAATAAGCAGTTGGGCTCGCAAGCGTCAGCCCCGCAGCGACAGGCATAAAATTGGCTAATTATGGAATGGAACAGCGGTCGGTCAGATCTGTCTTGCAAGGATATAGATGGAGATGAAAACATGTCAGCCTGTTGTACATAGAAACGAAACTAAGTATAAAACTAGAAAGCCATAATGAACGGGAAAAGAAAAATGGGAAAAGAGATAAGTATCTGAGAGTCAGGAAAACCTTTTTTTTTCGTTTATTAATGGCAATGTTTTCGAACCTCTATTGGCTTCTCACTAGTAAAAGAATTAAGTGCACATCACTTAAGTTCTTTGCCTGCAACATGTATATGAAGAAACAAGGGACATAGGTGCAGGATACCATGAACCCAGGGCTTGGTGTCCAGATTACTGGCTAAGTATTGGCCAAGACGAAGTTTTGATATCTATTTCAATAGTATTCATACTAGTATCTATCAATGGAGAAAGTTTTCATATCTATCTGAATAGTATTCATACTAATATATATTAATGGATTGTTTATATTTCAAATGCAAATGATCTCCCAATTTGCAAGATGCTCTTCAGCTCGCAAATTTCATTGAAACTAGGAAAATTTTGACTGCAAGATGTACATAGTGCAACAAGGAACATGAATTTGCATTGTGGTCTCAACGACATAAATTCCTTATCATCTATTCATCTTGTATTCATTGCAATGAAATCAACAAACGACGGCTCTCCATAAACATCAATATCTAAATTAAATTAAAGGCAATCAAAATTTGTTGTGACTTTAAGTAATTAAAGCATAAATTGCAAAGTATGGAACTCCTAGGCTGCAAGATGTATATGATGAAACACTGGACATATTTTTTTAATACCGCAAACCCAAACATAACTGCCTAAACTTTGTCGAAGAGGAAGTTTTATGTATTTTTTCCAATAGTAATGATATTAGTATATATGCACGGATATTATCAAATAGAACAAGCTACAATTTATCCAGCATACTCCACAGGAACATTGCATCAACAATTCATTTGCCTTGTTGTAACTCATGAATTCAATCTATTTACGGAACCCGAAGAATGGGAGCAGAACGGGTCCTCCAATTTCTTTCTTTAAATACAGAGCCAGCGCCACATAAGTATGGCCTATGAAAAAGTATTTTTAAATGTAAAATGTAAAGAAAGAACAGACCAGGTTTTATTTAGATTCAAGTAGTGAGCAGCACAAAGAAAAGCGTGTCCTTCATGTTTAACGAAACAGGGGAAGAAGGTACAAAATACAATTGAAACAAATACCAGAAATTGGGAAATACTATTAAGAAATAAACCGAAATTATTCTATATTCAAATAAGATGTGTTACAAAATACAGTTGAGGCTATTTGTGACAATGATTGTGATTTCTCCTGCCATCGACCAATCAAATATATGTACATTGATAAAGCTTCTTCACACTTTTCTTGACGTTCAAACTCTTTATTCGTAAAAAAATGAGTTGAATATCAATTTTGGGTTTTGTACTTAATCGGTGTTGCGAAGTACATCTATCCCAGTTTTTTGAATACCTTGTTTCTTCCAGATATGGCCTGCTTGCAATGGTTGCTTATTCAACATTCCATTCTTTGTCAAGTATTAATTTCCTTCTGTCATCGAAAAGTTGGGGTTTAAGGTGTTTTATTTGCAATGTTCCAGAGCATTCACATCCTAGACAACTTAGAAATTTGATTCAGGCCAATTTCAAAGTGAACGGAGTCGTTTTATGTCACAACAGTTAAGGCAGGGGAAAAAAATTCAAGTATATAGTGACTAGGATTCTCCCTGTATTCGATTGTCTGTTTGGTTGAGAAGCTTGCCTTAGGATTTTTATGTGGAACTTCTTTGCTTTATTACAATCAATTGGAAGAAACGTCCAGCCCAGATGCAAAATGCAAATCTTTTGAGGTACATAAATTCTTCAGGTAGCTGAGGTGTGACAAGTGCATCAAATGCTGCAGAATGCACCCAAATGCATCAGAATATATCTTTCCTCATAGCGGGCGAGGTATGGCGGCCCATAGAAAGGTATGGAATGTTCGGAGGTGACACCTAATATGTGGAATCTGCAACTACATCCAGAGGAAACCGAACAAACTTTGATAAAGAACATGGCTTTCTGTCAAGTCGGCTACCGGAGCCACATGCAGGTCATCAAAGTATGAAATAGAAACTCTTGTAGTGATAATATGTCGTTTTATCCACCCATACAGATTATGTTACCAGCCTCTGAGTAAGACAAATACTTGTGCGATCTCTACAATTCGATACAGTGGCCAAATCTGTGTTGTTGGAAGAAGGTATATACTTAAACGAAGAACTATCTTGCAGCTGACCTAAAAATCCATTACAATTCCTAGCATTAAAACAAAGAAGTTCAACAAAAAAATTTCCAGGCAGCCTTTTCAACCAACCAAAGCATCGAACACAAGGAGAACACCAAACATACTTGTTCTTTTTTTTTCGTCCTCTCTGAGTTTCTCTTGTATAACAGACTTTTTTTTTACTCAAATCGCACGTCACATAAAACCAGTGTCTCTTATTTCATCTGTGCCTCTATCTCATATCTAAGTTGTCTTACATGTCCATGACCAAAAACATTAGAACGAAGGCACCCTAAACTACAACTCTTTGATCATAGAGAGAAATGGCAATAAGTATTTAAAAGCAAGGCTAGATGGTCCTCCATACATTTTGTGTTGATTCCTTTTAATGATAGATTTTCTCGATATTTTCAGTTATTAATGCCAATCTTTTTTAATATGTACACTGAATATTGACTAGCAGCACATATTAAAATTCCCATATCTAAGCAGATTCTCAAATCTGACATCTAAGACATGCACAATATTAAATAGGGACATGGCGTGAAGGCCTCTGTAGGTCACACGTTCGTGAACTATGCTGAAGATTTTAAGAAAACTAAAATTGCACAAGCAAAAAAAATAAAAATAAAAAAGTATTTTCGCCAATTCAAAATGCAGGCAAAAAGAAATTACCAGATCCCATAATATCCGGTTGTCTATTCATTTTAATGGCAGATGTCCTCGAGCTTTACAATTATTAAATCCCATCATTTCAAAATGCACAATATTAAAGAGGGACATGACGTGAAGGCCTCTCTGGGAGACACGTTCTTGGACTATGCTGAAGCTCTTGAGAAAACTAGAACTGCAAAAAAAAAAAAAATTGTTTTCTTAACTTCAAAATGCAAGTAAAAAGAAATTGTCAGATCCCATAATATTCGTATGTCTATTCATTTTAATGGGAAATGTCCTCGAGCTTTTCACTTATTAAATCCCATCATTTCAAAATGTAGAATATTAAAGAGGGACATGACGTCAAGCCCTCTGTGGGTGACACCTTCGTGAACTATGCTGAAGCTTTTAAGAAAAACTAAAACTGTAGAAGTAGAAAAAAAAAATCGCAAATTCAAAATGCTGGCAAAAAGGTGCTCTCATAGTTAAGGCACTTTAGTACTCAATGTTCTTCAAATTCAATGACATTTTTATTGTTTGAGTAAAGGGGAAAAAACATCTAACAACCTAGAAGGAGGGCCATATATGATGGACAACTCATTGGAAAAATCCATAGCGAGAATGCGAATTGAGTATCTAATAACCGCGAAACTATGTTGTGTTTGAGTCTTCAGCTTTTCCTGCTTGTTCAAAATCAAAAACAAGGAAGGGTTGAATATTAGCCTGTCTATTTATTTTAATGGGAAATGTCCTCGAGCTATCCAGTTATTAAAGCCCATCTTTTCGAATCTGTCTAGTCGATTCTGACTTTTGAAAGCATATTTAATGTGTATTGGGAAGCGTGAATGTAGCAGGGATGGATTCCTATGTAACATACATTACTACTATTTTTCAGTTTTTGTCAATGAGCGTATGTAGAACGTACGTAAAGAAGAGTAATTCGAGAATACTATTTTTTTTGCACATGAGCCCTTGAAATTCAAATAGTCCGCAAGTCTGATTGTCTATTTGTATATCGCGGAACTATCTGTACTATTTGTAGGACACGGAACAACAGTGACCGAAGTTAGAGCCTGCCATCCCAACAACCCACAATCCAAAAAATGCTTACTTTTTTTTTGTGTGGTTTTTTTTTCCACCATGGTATGTAAAATGACGTACGTAAAGTAAACTATTTCGACAATGCCAATTTGTTTGGACATGATGGCCTTCAAGTTCAAATAGTCCAGAATTCCAATGGTCAATTTGTATATCAGGGAACTCTCTGATTCTCAATTTTCAGCCGCCCACCCCAAGAACCCGCGATGCAAAAATTGGCTAAGTATGGGATGACGACTCCATGCATTCTTTATATATCTACTTTACAAAATTACATATTTCCTATGTTTAATTTATGTCATCCAGGAAACCTATAATTTGATAAATTTCAATGTCTTATGTCCAGGAGCCCTTCCTTTAAAGAAAACTAAGTTAGAAATTCTAATGTGTACACCATAGTTCGATACCACCTATCCGCCAAGCCGCGTCCATAAAATTGGCTAACTATGCAACCGAACGACGGCCTATCGGAATAATCGTGGAACTCTCCATGCTATTTGTAGGGCACGGAAGAACAGAAGCTCAATTTTCAGCCTGCCACCCCAAGAACCCGCGATCATTAACCTATGTTATTCAAGAAACCTATAACTTCATAAATTGCATTCTCTTCTATCTAGGAGGTTTTTTTTTAAAGAAAACTAATTCGGGAAAGCTAATGTATAGACCACACATGACCTGTCATAGGATGCAACTGAACTGGAGTCACTTGGAATGACCACAGAAGTGGGAGAAAGTAGAGTCAAACGCATTTTACAAAAGGAAAGTAAAAGGGAGAGAAGAGCTATATCTACCACACAGCAAAAGACAATTTCATAAGTATGAAACTGTAGTAACACAGAATCCATGGAAAAAGCATCGGAAGCTATGAAATATATTTTGAGCTCGACAAAATCTACTTCAAAGTGTAACAGATGCAATTGACATCATTTGCAATTCTTTACCCTGCTATTTTATCTTACTAAGCCCAATTTTCAGCCCGCCAGCCCCAGAGGCCGCGATCATTAACCTATGTTGTCCAGGAAACTTATAATTTCATAAATTGCATTCTCTTCTGTCTGGGAGGCCTTCTTTTAAAGAAAACTAATTCGACAAAGCTAATGTATACACCGAACATGACCTGTCATATTTCAATAGAACCTATTCGCGAAGCCGCGTCCATAAAACTAGCTAAGTACGCAACCAAACGGCGGTCGCTCAGAATGACCACAGAAACACGATAAACTAGAGTCAAACGCAGTTTACAATGGGAAAGTAAAAGGCAAAGAACAGCTATATCTCCCACACAGCAAAAGGCACTCTCATAACTATGAAACGATAGAAACATAGAATCCATGGAAAATGCATCGACAACTATGAAATATATTTCCAAGCCGACAAACTCTATTTCAACGCGTAACAGATGCAATTTACATCGCCTGCAATTATTTAGTCTGTTATTTTATCTTAATGGTATTCTATGAAAACCAAAGTGCAAAAACATCTAACTAAAGATCCAACTGCAGATGCAGCATCCCAACATTGCAAACCCTGGGCAAACAAGAAAAAGCACCAAATAAGAACCCAACCAAAAATCACCAAAAGGCCCAAGTGCAGGCGCAGGACCAGAACCCTGCAAAGTCGAATCAAGCAACAATAAACAGCATACAATGAAGAAAGGAACAAGCAGCAAACACCCCCCCAGGAACGAGGCTCTTCCAATCGCGACTGTAGAAACCCAAACGTGCAAACTGCAACAAAACGAACAGGCAAGCAAGAACAACGAGAACATGCAAATAAGAAATCAGTGCCATGAAAAAAACAAGCATGGACCAGTGAACCAGCAATGCCCCTAGAGCATATAAATTTTAAAAACGGAAGAAAATGTCATGTAACAAGCTTGTTAAGTAACCATTCAACACTACCAAGCCTGTTAGGTAAACATTTAAGTCTGTCATAAATGCTCTGTAAACATTTAAGAAAAAAATTCAATGTGGCAGGTATCTGACGTATCCCAAAAAAATTCATATATTTTTTGTAGCAACAGTTCGAACACCAGAGAATGTATTGCAAAGCCATACTTTGGATATGCCACCATATCAAACATTGCCATAAATTTACCTAACATAAAATGCTAAAGCAAACATTCAAATTAATGGTAGCATTAATCCACGTTCGACGAATGCACAATAAAATTTATGATTCAAAAATGACCATATACTACCAAACACTTTGGAAATGCAAACATATTTTACATTGGGAATAGCGAAGGCCGCAATAAGACCTGCAATCCTTTGTCCAATCAGATCTTGGCAAACATGATACTTTTTATTATATAAAAATCGATGTTTTCACTTCCATTGTTCCAACAATAGACAATAGGAAAATATTTCTGGTCAACGCACAAGCTAATGCCGGGTCAACGATTTATCGATCACTATAATCCCTCTATGCTTACGACAGGGAGTAATAATAGGATTAATATTAGAATCCATCTTCGATATCTTACAGATCCAATATGTTATAAATAGGTTACATTCAACAAATCAATATCCTAGATTGAATCATAAAGAGATCTGACACAACAAAATTTATGGAAAATAGGTGAGGTCAAAACTAGTCTCTCTAATACCATATTGGGAAATGGAGGTAAGCCTGAGAAGAACAAAATAGAATCTTGTAATGACTCTACATACCCAGATTTGTTTTTTAAATATATTTATGTGCAAGAGATATTAATATAGTTATACTTAACATATGGTTTATTAGTCGTCAATTTAATGCATTTATCTTATCATTGCAGTTTTACCATGATAGAATAAGGATTGTTGACGTTCATTATTAATTTTCCATCATTTCGAATGTCAGATCAAACATGGATTCTACTTGTTCCACATGTAAGTATAGATTATTCTCCTCATATCTATACGACTCATACTTATAATCTATACATACGACTCAGGTTCTTATTTCATAACTTGTAAGTATAGTATGCATACGACTCAGGTTCTTATTTCCATTTTTAAATAAATTTGAACCCTATTGTTCTGGCATTTTTTATTGTTTTGGCATACGTCTGCATTTTTTTTTTTATATTTGGTATTCTGGCAATGGAAAAACGAAATGACTTCATGCCTGCATTTTTTATATTGGGTATTCTGGCAATGGAAAAACGAAATGATTTCATGCCTGTATTTTTACATTTGGAATGTTGGCAATGGAAAAACAATTAAATTTCTAAGTATGTGTCTTGCACTTAAGAATTTCTGTTTTTTTTTATTACCTCTTGCCTGGAAATTCGCCCCTCTCTGGACTGCATTTCATTTTACTACTGGGGCGATTTTTTCCCTTGTTGAAGACTGAGTTAAGAATTAAAAACTTATTGCTATGGGATTCCTGTGAATGCCCACGAATTGCAATTAAATGACCTCTGCGTCTTCCTATTGAATGCCCATGATTTTTACCATTAAATGTGATTGAGGTTGCTGTTCTTATCCAAGAATTTGCCAGAGAAAAGATCTTTGTGTCTTCCTGTTGAATTGCCCACGATTTGTTTTCATTCAATTCATGACTGAGAATGTTGTGGAATGCCCACGTTTTTGTCTTTTAAAGGTAGACTGATAGGATGTTTATTTGCCCACGATTTTTGTCATTTAATTAGTGAATGAGAATGTTGTGGAATGCCCACGTTTTTGTCTTTTAAAGTTAGACTGATATGTTGTTTATTTTCCCACAATGTTTTCATTTAATCCGTGACTAAGAATGTTGTGGAATGCCAATGTTTTTGTCTTTTAAAGGTAGACTGATATGTTGTTTATTTGCCCACGATTTTTGTCATTTAATTCGTGACCGAGATGTTGTGGAATGCCCACGTTTTTGTCTTTTAAACGTTGACTGAGTTGTTGTTGAAATTGCACACGATTTTAGCCATTTGAATCATAAACTGACTTGTTGGAATGACCACGGTTTGATATTTAAAAAATGATTGAGTTGTTGTTGAAATTGCCCGTGTTATTGCTACAGCAAGTTAATGGTCAACGGATCTCTTCTTAATAACTAATTGCCACACTGAGTTAAATGGACAGCAGTTGTCTTATTCGTATTGTTATTTCTATATTAATTTTTATGTAACTTCCATGTTAATTTTCTTGTTGAATTGCTCCAGCAATGTTAATAGTTAGTAGTTTCCTTCTCAATGTTAATGGATTGCTAGTATTGTTAGTTCGGCCAATATAGTTACACTACATGTTGAGGTTTAAATTGTTCATAAGGGTTATAATGGTAGCATTCTACATTAAGTTTGTTAATGTTGTTATCTAAGTTAATGGCTAGTCGGATGGAGATTTGGATTATTATAGAATTGTCCATTTAGGTTGTAACAATGATTAAAATTTGATTGGTGAGTAAAGACTAGATTGCCAATTTTAGACTTGCTAAATTGATTATAATTGAGGTTAGATTGTATTTATAGCTATAGTTCTAGTATTGATTACTTAGACTTGCTAGATTGATTTTATTAACGTGAAATTAGAGGGTGCATTAATGACTAATTATAACTTAGACGTGCCCCGTCTAGAATGGAAACCCATGTTAAATTAGAATGTAATCATGGATCGGTTAACCTGGGTGATTGGTGGGGTCGGGAATGATGTCGTGTGGGCTGACATCACCCCTTGTCTTTGTTCTTTTGTGTCTCGTCGACCTTTTGTGTGGGGGTAGGTATAGTCTCCCAGTCAGTTTTCGGTTCCTAGTGCTTCAGAGTTTTCTAGAGTCCTTGGTCCGGATAGCTTATGTTTTCACCAAGATTATTGATGCATCTATCACCTGGGAACAACATGATTCCTGATGCGGGGATCATGACGTGCCTTATGGGTTAGCGGCGAATGATATCTTGGTCGGAGGCGATGCCTACCATGTGAGTGTGGTTGAGCGTCGTATGTTGACTTGGGCGCATGCATTGGTTCGCGCGCCTTGAGTTTCTAGTCTTGTTCATCAATGTCGTTATGCTGGGAAGGGGAAGTTTTCCCTTAGCTTATAGGCATGTCTTATTGCGTTGGGCGGTTAGTCGTTACTCCTGGTTATTCTATCCCTGTTTTGCTCGGTTTCCCTTGTGCATGTGCATGGTGTCATAATTTCCTGTTGCCTGGGTTGCGTGCTTATGTTTGTCATCTGTGGTGTGGTCAAAATTTTGTCGTCATTGCCTTCTTGCCCCTTGAATCTTTTAAAAATAAGAAGAAAAAAAAAAATTTGGCTTCGCCCATGGCCGTAATGCTGGGGTCGTTACATATGGTATCAGACCCGGTTCAACCTGCGACCTGGGATCACTACAGATTTTCTTGATATGATTTGATTATGATGTTGCTAATTAAGTTGACTTGTATTCGTGCAGGTAATCATGGTTATAGGACATCACGGATGCAAATGACGGGGTGTTAGGGAAGGAGGCACGACACCTCCAATAGCATCCACGCCTGAGGGGTCTAACCCACAGGGAGACGAACAGGTTGTTGGGCTGAGAAGATAGCAGTGAGTGATGTGGTCAGAATGATAAGATCTTTTCAGTGCATGTCTGAGGCACTGATCAACCGTTTAGACAAAGAGAAGGCAAGAGTGTCGACACCCCCTGAGGGTCCCTCGCGTGCTCCGGTCAGTACTGGTAGCATTCACCGTGAACTCGAGAAGGTTAAATTTCTTGAGTTATTTGGTGCCCCGGACGGTGCAGCCGCCAAGGCATGGTTGGAGAATATGGCGATGTGATTTTCACTTCGCGACTATACCTCCAACATGAAGGTCTGCATGGTCGTCTTTCAACCGAAGGGGAGCACTCTTCTATGGTGGAAGACGCTCCTACCGCAGTTGAACATGTTCATCGAAGACGTGTCATGGGAATTGTTCAAGGAATGGTTCCGAGAGAGGTACCTATCAGAGGAATTCATTAAGTGTCAACTCAATGAGTTCAACGCCTTACGATAAGGCAGTTGTACGGTGCCCGAGTATGAGGCATGTTTTATGGAGTTACTCCGGTATGCTCTGGATCTTAACATTGAGAAACTCAAGGTCAACAGGTTCGTGTTCGGACTTAATGGCAGCATACATGCAAAGGTTAGGATTCAAATGCATCAAACCTTGTATGATGTCGTCCAGAAGGCCCTCATAGCATAGGAGGAGCTTATCAGCGGGGGTCAGAGCAGGACTCCAGTGAGACTGGTAGGGCAGGTGTCATCTAGTGCGCACTAGCACCAGACACCAGCTATACATATGCCTAAATATCATGGCTTCCAGAGAGGACCCACTTTCACTACACCTCGCGACTGGTGCCTCAGCAGCGGACACCTTATCAGGGACCAGAGCATGAACAGCAGTGTCGACCACAGCAACAAAAGTTTAGGCCTGTTCAATAGAACAGACCAAGATTCCAGGCTAGTGGGCCGTCATCTTCTACTTCGGGTACCAAGACTATTGGACCAAAGAAGGGGTGTTGGACGTGTGGGGAGCCACACTACTAGTGCGACTTCCCTATGGAGAGGACTAGAGCATATGGATCAGTAGGACCCACTATCATGAGAGACTTGGGCAAGTCCCATCAGATTCATGCAACGGTGAATAACCGTCAGGCAGAGCATCAGTCGACTGTCCTCGAGACGACAGGTACCGTCGCTGACCAGACCCTTAGTATTTTGATAGATCCTGGTCCTATCGAGAGTTTCATTTCTGGTGCAGCGCTAAAAAGGATTAAGGTAAAGGCAGTCAAATAGGATGAGTTTAGCTTCGTAGAGATGGCTTCAGGATCCAAAAAAAAGGTTGGAGGAAAGTTTATGGGTTGTATCCTTAACGTGGGATAGTTTGTCACCGGGGCCAACCTGTACGTCACGATCTTAGGATCTTATGATGTCATGATCAGTATGGATTGGTTGGAATCGCATGAGGTGATACTCAACTGTAAGATGAAATGGTTGAGCTTGGTTGATGACAAGGGACAAAGACGTGTGATTGTAGACTGAAACCAGGGAGTTTCCCTGAGGTTCATCTCTTCCTTGAAACTTCGGAAGAGCATGTGCAAGGGATGTAAGCTTTATGAAATCCTTGCGTTAAACGAGAAGGGAGTAGCAGAAGGTCTAGAACACCTTCCTGTGATGAGAGAGTTTGAAAA
This sequence comes from Picea engelmannii, assembly GCA_009831015.1. NCBI lineage: Eukaryota > Viridiplantae > Streptophyta > Pinopsida > Pinales > Pinaceae > Picea > Picea engelmannii. Next base: position 376,230 of record ML822326.1, read on the forward strand.
CATCTTTCCGGAGGAGTTACCTGGGATGCCTCCAGAGAGGGAATTGGAGTTTACTATAGACCTAAAACCAGGAACTGAACCGAAAGCTAGAACACCTTATCAGATGTCAACCCCGAAGTTACAAGAGTTGAGAATGCAACTAAAGGAATTGTTGGACTTGGGACTGATACATCCAAGTGTGTGACCGTGGGGATGACGGAGGAGTATGAAGAGCACTTACGCTTGGTACTATAGTGTTTGCGAGAGCACAAATTGTATGGAAAGTTGTCCAAATGCTCATTTTATCAATCAAGGATTCACTACTTGGGGCATGTCATCTCCGGCGAAGGTATCGTCATGGATCCAGCAAAGGGTGAGGCTATTATGGAATGGCATGCGTCAACGAATGTCCTAGAAGTGCGTAGCTTCATGGGTTTAGCAGGATACTATCGACGGTTCATTGAGGGATTTTTGAAGATAGCAAATCCGATCACAGAATTGCAAAAGAAAAACAAGAAGTTTGTTTAGACTGAGAAATGCACGGAAGCATTTCGGAGGCTCAAGGAGATGTTGACAAAACCACCAATACTAAAGGTCCCTGACATAGACGCGGACCTTTTGGTATGCACTGACGCATCCAAGGAAGGCTTAGGCAGAGTCTTGATGATATATGGATGATTGATCGCTTACATCTCGAGGAAACTGAGAAGGCATGAGGAGAACTATGTGATGCATGATTTGGAGTTGTTAGCCATCATATATGCCTTAAAGGTTTGGAGACACTACCTTGTTGGATGAAAATTTGAACTAAAGACTGACCACTGTGGACTACAACACATCTTTACACAAAGCGGCCTGAACGCACGACAACGGCGTTGGTCGAAATTACTTAGCGAGTACGACTTCGAGATTACTTACATAAAAGGAACAATGAACCGAGTGGTAGATGCATTGAGTCGGAGACCAGACATCTTTCTGGTGTTGCCTCTTCAGACGAATCTACCTGAAAAGATTCTAACTTTACAGCGTGACGATGACTAGTACAAAGACGTCGAGGGTTTTATCGGACAAAACACAATTATGGTACCAATATTTGAAGGATTTTCATTTGATGACAATGGTTTATTGAGGTTTAAAAATCGGATTTATGTACCACCGAACGATGAGTTGAGGAGCTTGATCCTAAACGAGGCTCATAGAGAAGTGTACATGGCTCACCCAGGAGTCACGAAGATGAGGGAAGACCTTAAACCCTTATTATTTTGGAAGGGAATGAAGGAAGATATAGTCAACTATGTGGCTAGATGTCTAGAATGTCAACAGGTGAAGGCTAAACATAGAAACCCAGCAGGATTACTACAGCCACACGTTGTTCCAAAATCGAAATGGGAGGTTATTTCAATGGATTCTATTGTTGGATTGCCACTAACGGCAAGGAGACATGACTCGATTTTCGTAGTAGTAGACACTTTGAAGAAGAGTTCTCACTTTATTCCTATGTGTACAACGTATCAAGCACCTAACATAGCTAGAGTTTTCATCAGTGAGATTGTGAGGCTACATGGTGTGCCTAAGAGGAATATATTCGATCATGGATCGGTGTTTACCAGATAATTTTGGACGAGTTTCCAAGAGGCCTTGGGAACCCAACATAACTTCAATATGGCATATCACCTAGAGACTGACGGGCAGACTGAATGAATGAACCAGACCTTGGAGGACATGTTGCATTTGTACATGATGGACCAACAAAAGCGTTGGGAAGAATTCTTTCCAGTGGTGGAATTCTCTTATAACAACAGTTACCAAAGAACCATTAACATGGCACCTTTCGAGTTTTTTTACGAGCGACCATGTCAGACGCCTTTGAGTTGGGATTGGCTTGAGGATAGGGTCTTGGTGGGACTAGAAGTGATCCAAGAAATGGAGGAGCAAATGAAAACAATAAGACAAAGGATTAAAGAAGCGCAGGATCGGCAAAAGAGTTATGTCGATGCACACCGTGTCGACCGTAGTTACGAGATTGGTGATCAAGTCTTCTTGCGGTTTAGACCGCATAAGAGTTCGATCAAGTTTGGAAAGGGAGCTAAACTCTCTCCTAGGTTCGTGGGACCTTTCGAGATTGTGGAGAGAAAGGGGCATGTGGCCTATTGACTAGCCTTGCCTGATTCTTTGAGGTGTATGCACGATGTTTTTCATGTATTTGTTTTGAGACATTATATTAGTGATCCTACACATGTTATTGACATAAGTTCCTTGCAGGTATCGGATGAGGGGGTGCTCAAGGTTGATTCGATCTGCATCTTGGATCATCGCATTCGACAGCTACGGCGGTGAACAGTAGAGCAAGTCAAGGTCCAGTGGGACAGCTTTAGTCCGCACTCGGCCAACTGGGAGGATGCATATGATATGTGCCAACAGTTTCCATTTTTGTTTGATAGATGGGCTTATGATACTGTGATACACATTTTCGGCACTTGTCCTGTGAAACTTAGGGATGAATTTTAGACCAAGAGGGGGTGTATGTAACATCCCGCTCTTGTGCACTGAGCGAACTTATTCTTTGAGGATACTTGCTCGCAAGTGATCCGGATTACTATACTATTAAACATTTGATTTTGATTATGAGATGTTATGGGTTGATGACATGTTGTTTTACTGCATTGACATAGACAGGTGCTATTGACTCAGTTTTACTGAGTGTGTAGGATCTTGGACCTCGAGGAGGCAGAGGCATCGATGGAACCCCTTGGACTCTGGATCGAGTCGGGGAGTGTACCATTGGGGTTTGATTGTTTTATATGTGATACTAGTGCATATGATTAGATGATATGGTATGGATATATTCTGACATGATTCGTTGATGATGCAGGCTGACGATAGCTTACTGACCAGACTCACTGGTGGAGTAAAGGGGTCACGCATGACTAACAAAGAGGTTGAGGGAGAGGTGTGGAAAGCAACCCTGCCACAGCCTACTAGCACTCCCGTCGTGGCTCAAACTATAGGTTAACATTTACCTGGTTCGAGAGGACCCACGATGTCATGAGGGAAGACTGCGACAGTCACTCACGATGATTGTAAGGGGCTCGCAATAAGGCGGGGGCCTTATTCCTTAGAGGCCCTTAGTCTCCCACAAGTTCACCTGACAGAGTATTGAGTCCAGGGGTTTTTGATGTCTACCAAGTCAATCAAGAGGCGAGTGGCACCCTTGGAGCACATGGTGTGTCCTAAAGGGCAGGTCGCGCAAGGAAAATGGAAAGAGGCAAGTGGCACCCTTGGAGCACGTAGTGCGTCCTGAAGGGCATGTCGCGCACGGGAAACAGGTGAGGCGAGTGGCACCCTTGGAGCACCGAGTGTGTCCTGAAGGGAACGTTGTGTTATTAATGATAAATGAATGAACCCAGATAGCCTTAGGACTAATAACATGATGAGAAATTTTTAAACAAATTCCCTAATAAAATATCGCCCACGAAAATTAAAGTCTAGGTCTAATTTACTAGTGGCAGAATTTTCTCTATCCTTTATAAAAAAAAAAGGGAAAAAGAATCTATATATATTTATATATAAGTATATATATTTATAAAAATAAAATAAAAAATAAAAATAAAAAAATAATTATTTTATTATATTATGATAATTAAAAGTTAATTTCTACACCTACCAAATTGAGTTCTAAATGAAAAGGGGAAAGAGGGAAATATAGAATAATTAGGAAACTAGGAAAAGAGGGAAACATAAAAAGAAAAGGGAAACACAAGTGAAAAAGCAGAAAGTCAAACTTAGTAAGGTATCTACCATTTAAGAACTTTCTAATTTTAAACTGAACTAGCAAATTAATAATGGGGAAAGCCATTAAAAACTGTAAGAGAATTTGGGGACACCTAGGAGTGATTCTAGGAGTAACTCTAGGTGGGTGATGGAAATAAGGGTAACTAATTAATTAAAGAAATTAATTTATGGAGGAAAGAAGGGGATGGGTGACACATGTACGGGGAGGAATTTGTTTTGAATTAATTTTTTAAACTTTAAATAAAATGGGATTTGGGAAAGTAAGGGACTTTGAAACTCTATATATTGAAGGGAGGTGAAGGATGAAGGATCTCTTTTGTTTGTGTAACGTTATGCTACAGAAATCTCTACTTGACTGACTTAGCTTGTGGAAGTTGGGATACCCAACTCGGTAAGGAGTGGTAGCTCGGCCTTGCGAGGCGAGATGGGAGCTAGTTGATTCTATGGTTAGCGTGTGTGGCCCCTTTGCATCTCGGGAGGCTACAGGGGAAAAAGAGTACCCCTAGCATTGGTTGGGAGGTACCAGTGAAGTCTCGTCAGTCGGCAAGCGTGTGTTTCACAGAGCGAGCGGGACATCAACTCAGAGCAGGCAATCAGGCAATGGTACGCTTTCTTCATTTTGTATGGTAGATTGTAGTAGTAATATGCTTTGGATCTGCATGTTTAGTGGGTAAGTAAATTGAATTTCTAGCATTCTAGTTGTTGACTGAATTTTCCTTAGCCTAGCTCGATGATTGTTTGGCTCCCATGGCCTTCAATTCATGGCATGTCTTGACCGCCTTAGGTGTATTGATTTGTGAAGTTTGTGGTTGTTTTTCCCTTCGTCCCTAGCTCATCAGTCCTCGCCTGAGCAGTCGGTCAGGATCCTAATTTACGGTCATCACTTCGGCATTAATAGACCTATGGATCTCAACACCCTGATTTTATGTGTGTGGATGATGAGCGAAGGACATTCCTGTCAGCCGTTTACCTTCGTTCTTGTCATTGGATGATTGTTGATTTCGCCATCTGGCAAAGACCTCTGCATATGGATTATCTTGCATCCTAGTTGGTTTTTCTCTGCACCTTGACTAATATAATCCCTACGATCTTTTCCATGACTTTTCCCATTGGATCCTTGCGTTTCTCTTACTGTTTTCTACGTTGTATTGGTATTCTGGCAATGGAAAAACGAAATGATTTCATGTCTGCATTTTTTTTATATATTTGGCATTCTGGCAATGGAAAAACAAAATGACTTCATGCCTGCATTTTTTATATTGGGTATTCTGGCAATGGAAAAAGGAAATGATTTCATGTCTGCATTTTTTATATTTGGTATTCTAGCAATGGAAAAACGAAATGGTTTCATGTCTGCTTTTTATTATTTGGTATTCTAGCAATGGAAAAATGGAATGACTTCATGCCTGCATTTTTACATTTGGCATTCCAGTAATGGAAAAACAATTAAATTTCTAATTATGCATCTTGCACTTAAGAATTTATGTTTTTTTTTATTACCTCTTGCCTAGCAATTCACCCCTCTCTGGACTGCATTTCGTTTTACTACTGGGGTGATTTTTTTCCTTGTTGAAGACTGAGTTAAGCATTAAAAACTTACTACTATTGGATTCTTGTGAATGCCCACGAATTGCAATTAAATGACCTCTGTGTCTTCCTATTGAATCCCCACGATTTTTACCATTAAATGTGATTGAGGTTGTTGTTCTTATCCACAAATTTGCCAGAGAAATGATCTCTGCATCTTCCTGTTGAATTTCCCATGATTTTTTTTCATTCAATTCGTGACTAAGAATGCTATGGAATGCCCACGTTTTTGTCTTTTAAAGGTGGACTGATAGGTTGTTTATTTGCCCACATTTTTTGTCATTTAATTTGTGACTGAGAATGATGTGGAATGCCCACGTTTTTGTCTTTTAAAGGTACACTGATATGATGTTTATTTTTCCACAATCTTTTTCATTTAATCCGTGACTGAGAATGTTGTGGAATGACCACGTTTTTGTCTTTTAAAGGTAGACTAATATGTTGTTTATTTTCCCATGATTTTTGTCATTTAATTCGTGACTGAGATGTTGTGGAATGCCCATGTTTTTGTCTTTTAAATGTTGACTGAGTTGTTGTTGAAATTGCCCATGATTTTATCCATTTGAATCATAAACTGACTTGCTGGAATGACCACGGTTTGATATTTAAAAATTGATTGAGTTGTTGTTGAAATTGCCCACGATTTTAGCCTTTTAAATCATAACTGACTTTGCAGTAAATGACCATGATTTTTCCTTTAATCTATGACTGTGTTTTCCCTTATATAATGGACATCGGATTTCTTCTTAATGAGTATTTTCCATAGTGAGTTAACTGGTCAGCAGTCATGTTAAATGCCTTGTTATCTGCTATGATAATTGATATGTTTAGTATCATATCAATTGCCATGTCATTGCTTCAACAAGGTAATGGTCAGTGTATCTCTTCTTAATAACTAATTTCCACAACGAGTTAAATGGACAGCAGTTGTGTTATTCGCCTTGTTATTTCTATATTAATTGTTATATAACTGCCATGTTAATTTCCTTGTTGAATTTCTCCAACAATGTTAATAGTTAGTAGTTTCCTTCTCAATGTTAATGGACTGCTAGTATTGTGAGTTCGGCCAATATAGTAAGACTACATGTTGAGGTTTAAATTGTTCATAAGGGTTATAATGGTAGTGTTCTACATTAAGTTTGTTAATGTTGTTATCTAAGTTAATGGCTAGTCGGATGGAGATTTGGATTATTATAGAATTGTCCATTTAAGTTGTAACAATGATTAAAATTTGATTGGTGAGTAAAGACTAGATTGTCAATTTTAGACTTGCTAAATTGATTATAATTGAGGTTAGATTGTATTTATAATTATAGTTCTAGTATTGATTACTTAGACTTGCTAGATTGATTGTATTAACGTGAAATTAGCGGGTGCATTAATGACTAGTTATAACTTAGACGTGCCTCGTCTAAACTGACAACTCATGTTAAATTAGAATGTAATCATGGACCGGTTAGCCTAGGTGATTGGTGGGGTCGGGGACGATGTCGTGTGGGTTGGTATCACCCCTTGTCTTCATTCTTTGTGTCTCTTTGACCTTTCATGTGGGGGTAGGTATACTAGTCTCCCAGTCAGTTTTCGGTTCCTAGCGCGTCGGAGTTTTCTAGAGTCCTTGGTCCGGATAGCTTATGTTTGCGCCAAGGTTATTGGCGCGTCTATCACCTGGGAATGACATGATTCCTGATGCGGGGATCATGGCAGGCCTTATGGGTTAGCGGTAAATGATATCTTGGTCAGAGTCGGTGCCTACCATGTGAGTGTGGCTGAGCGTCGTATGTTGACTTGGGCGCATGAATTGGTTCACGCGCCTTGAGGTTCTAGTATTGTTCATCAATGTCGTTATGTCGGGAAGGGGAATTTGTCCCTTAGCTTGTAGGCATGTCTTGTTGCGTCGGGCAGTTAGTCATTACTCATGGTTATTCTGTGCCTGTTTTGCCCAGTTACCCTTGTGCATGTGCATGGTGTCGTAGTTTCCTGTTGCCTGGTTTGCGTGCTTTTGTTCGTCGTTTGTGGTGTGGTCAAAATTTTTCCATCGTTGCCTTCTTGCCCCTTAAATCTTATAAAAAAAAAAAAAAAAATGGCTTCGCTCATGGCCGTAACGTTGGGGTCATTACAATTAATAAGTTGTCCCTTCATTCTAATAAGTATATCAATATTATTGTTATTTATGACCAAATCATCAACATATATAACATCAATTGAGGTATTACCATTATCATGTAGTACATAAATACTATGATAAGATTATCAACATTTGAATGCAATATTGAGAAAGAAATTGTCAATCTTAGCATATCGTGACCTTGGAGCTTATTTCAAACTATAAAGGGACTTGTGTAGGTGACATACAAGATTGGAATCTATCACAAAACTAGGGGGTTTTCCATACATATTTATTCAGATAAGTTTCCATGAATAAAGGAACTTTTAACATCCATTTGGTGGATCTTCTATCCAAAGAGAGCGGCAAGGGAAAGAATTATTTGAACATAATTCATATTTGCGACTGGGGAAAATTTATCAGTGTAGTTGATGTCTTCTTGCTGAGAAAATTTGTTCATGACTAAACGAGCTTTATCATGTTCAACAAAAACTTCAAAGGTAAATTTGGCAACGTAAATCCATCGACATTTCATGATGTTCTTCCCTTGAGGTGGAGGAACTGAATCCCAGATGTGATTTTTTAAAAGAGAGTGTTCATCTTAAATTGCATAGCTTCCTCCCATTTAGGTTGTCCTTACACATCGATATAAGAGATAACATCACAAGTCTCAAGAACATGAGTCATCAAAGCAACATTTGCTCTGTGCTTCTGACTCTCAGTCTAACTTCTTGAAGATACATCACCAACATGAGGTCTAGTAGCTTCAGTCATCTCAAAATCCCATCGAGGGAGACAAGCGGGAGATGAAATTAAATTCACCTCATAAGGTAAATTGAGAGAAGTAACATTTTCATTTGGAATATACTAAGAACTAGTTGACCCAAAAGTTGACTATTCGGTCGACTTGGGAACATGGTTTGACTTCCTAGTCGAAATGCTAAAGAAAGGAATAGGTGGTCCATTGTCAGAAATTATATCAAGGGAATAATCCTTTAATAGATAGAGAAGGAATTCAACAACTAGATTCCTAAATACTTCTCATCAAAAACTACATTTCTCTTGATAATGGTATATCATTTGATAGTGTCAAACAGTCGATATTCCTTGGATTCTTCAAAGTATCCCATCATGATGAAAGCATAACATTTTGCATCCAATTTATTCTTGCAATCATCTGAAATGTGAGACCAAACAATAAATATCAATAATTTGAGGTGACCGAATAAGGTATTGTTTCCACAAAATATCTCAACTGGAGTCACAGAATTGAAATCTCTAGTCAAAGTATGATTCAACAGATAGTTGGCATAGTAAAAATATTCAGCCCAAAAAATAGTCGACAAATTGGCCTACAAAATACATTGAGCCATTTCTACCAAATTATAAATATTTCCTTACTCTATGCCATTATGTTGATGAGTATGAGGAAAAAACCTATGCCAAGCAATATTTGATTGAAAAATATATTCTTCAAATAGTCAATTCACATACTCTTTTCCATTATCATATCTCAAATATTTGATAATTCGACTGCATTTATTCTTATCCAATTCCTTGAATTTCTTGAATTTTTCAAAGATGTGACTCTTATTTTTTAAGAAACAGACCCAAGTAAATCTAGAGATGTCGTCGATAAAGTTCAAAATATACTTGGCACCTGCTAATGAAGGCGTATTAGTAGAGCATAGATCACCATGAACAAACTCCAATGGGTTATGCGCTTGCCATTATTTTTCAGAGTAGAAGGGATCCTCATGATGATTTACCAACACACATTCTCTATAGACTCTATCAGCTATAAGAAATTTGGGTAGACCAACAACTGTGTTTTGTGCGACCATCGACTTCAGACTTCAAAAATTTAGGTCTCCAAGTTGTTCATGCCAAATGTTTCTCTACTCATTGATCTAATCAATGAGAGAAGTCAATCCAGAATATGGTCAAGTTGAGTCACATAATTTATATAGTCCCTCCTTTGAGTTGAGAAACCCTTCAAAGACAATTGACCTATGATTCTTCATATCCCTAAGAAAGAACCAATTTAGCCATAACTCAATAATATTAGCAGTCTGTGTCAACTAGGAAACAGAAAATATATGTGAAATCAGATTAGGTACATGAAAAACATCGAAAATCCTTCCATGTCAGCAAGGAACATCATCATGACTGGAAATATAAAGAGAAAAATCATGAGCTACATAAATTTTTCGCTCAACAACTTTATCTAGAAAGGACAACAGAGAAGCATCCTTGGCCATATGATGGGTGCATCCATAATTTACTAACCACTCATTATTCGAGGTGTGAGAAAGAAACTCTTGAGATATTCCAACTTTGAAGATAAAATTATCATTTGGTCGATATACAACCAACACATCTCCTTCAATATGCTTAACCTTCTCTTCTAGGCTGGAGCCCCGTCTTCCAGGAGTTGTTTTCCACATGTCCAATGTTTCCACACTAGAGACATGTTTTCCTCTTTTGATTCTTATAGGTAGATGTCGATTAATTAGTATTAAATATGGTCTTTTGGTCATGACATTCTTGTCTATGTACAAGTGCATCAAAACGTCCTATTTCCTTATAATTCATTTTTTCATTGCTATTCAGCAAGTGAGCTTGATATTTACCACCAATATTCCCTTCATCAAGCAACTGGTGAAGATCATTAATTATTAATCCACAAAAGGTATAAAAGGTATGTTCCTTACCATATTCTTTACATGCCTACAAATTTTCTGGAACGTAGAACTTAACACATCCTAAGGTGTTCTCAAATTCATCAGGACTAGCTAGATGACTTGTTCATATTTTTTCTAAAAATTCTTCCCACATCAACACAATTTCAACTGCATCTCTCCAACACAAGTTAGATATTTCTCAATCCTTTCAAAGCAATGTGAATAAAGAGACTTCAACTCTTTCTCCAAATGAATAACTTGACTCTCATCAAATTTATCAAACAAAGACTTCAAATTATTCCTAACTTCATGAGGATAGTCAATCCCTCTTTTATGAAAGTGAATATCCCAAGTAATTTAGGTCATAATTAACCCAATAACCTCATATTTCTTTCTGTTGATGAAAAAAATCACCCAATCATACTTTGGATCTCGAATAGTGGCATTAGTATACTACCAAAGCCCTTTGATTTTCAGTAGAGTCTCCATATCAGGTGGCCAAAGTGCATAATTTAGTCCATTTAAAATAATAGGATCAATCTTGGAATCCATCTTCGATATATTATAGATCCAATATGATATAAACATGTTACAATAAAAAAATAAGTATCATATACTTCGTCACAATGGGATCTGACAAAACAAGATTTGTGGACAATAGGTGAGGTCCAAACTAGTCGCTCTAATACCATGTTGGGAAATGGAGGTGGAGGTAAAACTAAGAAGAAAAAATTAGAATCTGAAAATATAAATGAAGAAACAATACTCCAAGAATATCGATGGTTTCTAAAGACACTATTTCAACACTTAATCACAATGCATTTTGATCAGAACATCACAATGGATCATTGAATACAATTGTGATTACTCACCATGTTTTTTGAGATCAACCAAATGGGTCCTTTATTTATAGTCTTAGGATCTAACAAATTTCCTTGAAATTGGGAAGATCTTTTCCACACACAATCATCCATGTTTGGAATGATTTCATCGACTAGTTGATCCATCGACCAATTGTCTCTTACTGATAGTCCACTGTCCAATTTATTGTCTAGTAGACCACCCGATTTATTGTCTCCAAGTGCATGTCGACTAATAAACCTATTGTCTCCAATAGAGGTTTTACGAACCACCAGAAATTGAGGTTCCAACAAGGTTTACTTATGCAATTTGAGGTAATTTTGATTTCTAATAAAATGCTCAAAATATTTCATAGGGAGATGGAAAATGATGGATTTCCTTTGCATTTTACATTCCTTTTTTCTTTCCCTATTATCAATCTATCTTGATTTTGTTTCTACTACATATATATCAATCTTGTTTATATATTTAATAATGTGGATGTATTTATTTGTTATATTTGTTGGCAACCAAGAAAGAAACAAGACTACCTGAAATTTTCTTGATGGTATTGCTTAAAGAAAATCATGTATCTTCCTACTTACAAGTTTACCAGGGAGGAAGATGCACATTGTCTCACTTTCATATTGATCGTGGAGATAAATGGGGCTTCATATGCTAGATGTATAGTAAATAGTAAGAGGGAGGATACAAGCAAGGTTGCATGTGAAGTAATGTGGGAACTTAAACTCCACAATTGTAAGATCATTGTAGATAGAAAACAATTTCAATTTTCCTTAGCCATCCCTATGTAATTAATAATAATAATAATATAAATCTAATTTTACAAGTATTGGGTATGTGTTATATTCTTTGCATGTGTGTGCGTGGGTGCATTAGATTTAATGATTGTGTCTAACAATCCCATCACCTGTATTTTTGGGGGTGGTTTTTTCTATTTTAGCATTTTTCACTGTTTTCAGTGGTTATGTAAATTAATCCTAGATTAAGGGATTAGGTTTTTGGTAGCGGAAGAATACCTGAAATATTGTATATATTTTATTGTGAATGGTTAAATTAATACAATGAAGATCTGAGAGGTGTGGCACCAAGGAAGGTTGGTTTTCTCTCGGTTAAGGATTTCAAACGTAAATCTCTGTGTACTATGTGTATGAGCCATTGATTAATTTGTTTTTTTGTTAAGCATCTATATGCATTGCTTTACTTCACAAGTTTTAAAATTACATATGGTATTAGAGGACATTTTAAGATTTAAAGGGGGATTCCTTTGTTGCTAAGGGTTTGGATCGGTCTTGATAGATAAAGTTTATCTGAGGTATTTGATAAACTTAAAGAGTTTAAGGCTTTGGTAGAAAATCAGACAGAGAAGAAAATAAAGGTGTTGAGGAGAAACAATGGTGGAGAATTATGTGGGAATGAATTCGAATAGTTATGTAAGAAGTGCAGTATAGAAAGGAATAAGACTAATCCATACACACCTCAACATAATGGGGTTGCAGAAAGGATGAACAGGATGTTGATGGAAAAATCAAGGAGCATGCTCAATGGCACTGGGACAGGATAGGAATTCTAGGTAGAGGTAGTGGTTACTACATTTTACCTGGTAAATAGATCACCCACATCATCCTTGGTGGACAAAACTCTGCAAGAGGTATGGACTAGTGAGAAACCCTCTCTTGAACATCTCAAAGTGTTTGTTTTGTATGCTTATGTATGTTTTCTAAAGGAAAATAGGAGTACGTTGGATAATAAAGGTGAAAAATGTATATTTATTGGTTATAAATATGGTATGAAAGGTTATAAGCTTTGGAGCCCATAAACTAATAATATTTTTTATAGACTCGATGTTGTTTTTAGAGAGGTTAGAGATGTTCCCAAATAGGAATTCCTACCAAGGCAAGAAAAACTTGAGAAAATATTGTTTGAGTTGGATAATGCAAAATCTAAATAAATGAGTGAAGATGAATTAGAAGAGGAATAACCTCATACTCCAACATTGAGGAGATCAATGAGGAAAAGAAGGAACCCAGAAAGGTATAGTCCACCTAATGTTCATGCTAATTTTGATTTATCTATTATAATTATGATCCTAGAACTGTCAAGGAAGTAGTGAATTCAAACGATTGTAAATAATGGAAGAAGTCCATGGTTGAAGAAATGGATGCCTTAGATAATAATGAGGAATGGGATCTAGTTGGGTTTCCAACTAGAATAAATACCATTCGCAGCAAATGGGTGTTTAAGAAGAAGTTGAATGTATAAGGAAAAGTGGAGAAACATAAAGCTTGGTTAGTAGAAAAAGGTTATTCCTAGGTAGAGGGAAATTACTTTGGTGAAATTTTTTCTCTTGTTTCCAAGTTAAATTCTATTATATTTATTTTATCTATTGCTTCTACTTTTTCTTTTGAAATAGAACAAAATGATGTGAAGAAATCATTCATACATGGAGATATAGAAGAAGAAATCTACATGAAGCAT
>ML822326.1:406628-450076 GCA_009831015.1 Picea engelmannii
AATGCTAGATTCATGGGAATCCCATAATCCGATGCCAAAGGTGATCATGGAGCAACTAGGTTTGGATATCACAAGACCTTATAAATATTTTTTCTCTTTTGATTCAAGAAAGAAGAATTGTTTGGGTTTAATTAAATATCTTTCTATTTCTCTATCTCAAATCCCATAAAAGAACATGGTCATGGGTGTGGTAGTTGTTGATATCCCTCCTAAGTTTGGGATGTTTTTGTCAAGGTCATGGGCAACAAAATTAAAGGGAACTTTACATATGGATATGTCTTATGCAATTGTTCCAGTCTTTGGAAAGGAAAGAAAGCTATACAGAGAAGTTTTGATGAAATATATGGTGAGTAGAAAAGACAAGCCTAACAATCACCCCATTTATTCTATTGATATTGATATTGGTTGTACAATTTTTTAAAATGATTTATGTCTTGAGGAAAATAATCAAAGTGATCCCAAACATCAGCAAGCAGAACAGATTTCAGATTAGAAGAATGATGAAGATGATGGTTTGTGGAACATGGACTTTGATGGAGTTGTCAGAAAAGAAGGAGCAGGGGAAGGTGTTTGGATTATTCCTCCCAAAGGTAGTTCAAAACTTAGTTCCTTTGAGTTGGTATTTGACTATACAAATAATGTGGTTGAGTATGAGGCATTGATATTGGGCCTAAATACTTTGAAAGATTTTGGGGCAAAAAGAATAGTTGTACATGGAGATTCTGAGTTAGTGATAAATCAAATTAAATGTGTTTATCAAACAAAGAACCCCGGGATGAGAGAATATAGTAATGCAATATTGGATCTGTTGGAATATTTCATAGAATATGATCTTTCATTGATACCAAGAGAACAGAATATAATTGCAAATGCTTTAGCTACTTCAAACAGCGTTTTCAAAATTCCTATACATCCAAACAAAAAATATGAGGTTGAAGTAATACATAGGCCAACATTACTTGATAATGTCAAGTACTAGCAAGTGTTTGAGCATGATCAGCAGGTTATCAGGTTTCTCCAACAATCAGAAGAATTTGCAAATAACCATATTGATGAGGAGAATCGTTTTGATCAAGACTCAGAAGCAGATATGTTTTCAAATTCAGATGGTTATCTAAATAAAATTGTTGGTAAGGATATTGTTCAACTCAAAAATAATGTCATTCCTAAAGGTTTATTTCCACTAGAAGAACGTTTTGACAATAATGATGTGGAAAAGAATCCTAAAGTTACAACAAATGAAAGTGAAGTAGAATACTACAATATTGGGACAGAAAATGAGCCAAAGTTCATAAAAATTTCCAAACCTTTGACTCCTGAGAATAAGTAGAGGTATGTTCATTTAATTAAGGAGTTTTCATATGTGTTTTTCTAGAGCTATGAAGACTTGAAGGTATATGATACAAAAATTATCCATCATATCATTCTACTGAAAGAAGGTCATAAACCTTTCAAACATAAATTAAGGAGGATTAATCCATTGTTGTTTCCCCTGATTGAAAAGGAAGTAAGAAAATTGTTTGAAACTAATATCATTTTTTCTTTGAGGTTTTCCAAGTGGTTGGCTAACCTTGTTCCTGTCATAAAAAAAAATGGCGAAATCAGATTGTGTGTGGAATATAGGAATTTGAACAGAGTATCCCTCAAAGACAATTATCCCCTTCCCAAAATGGATTGTATTCTGCAGAAATGTTTTGGATCACAGAGAATGTCAATTTTGGATGGTTTTTTCAGGTTACAATCAGATTTTGGTACATCTATATGATCAGGAAAAGACTGTTAGGGTACTAACCCACACATAGGTAGAAAAATATATTCGGATGTAATAAAGTTCAATATTAGTAAGGCCTTGCAATAAAATAGAATAAGTCGAATGTAAGAAGACCTAATAGAAGCTTTCACTTGTAGAAGGATCTTACTCTAGATGCTTCTTTTGACACACATATTTAGTATAAATAGGAGTCGAGGGTATGAGATCCCTAGCTTGGATATTATTGTAATAGAGCTCTTCTCAACTGGAGGTGGCCCCCTCGAAGAGGCTCATGAACATTGCTTTCAGAATCAAAGTGTTATTTCTGTTGTTATTCTTATATCCTTTCCATGTTATTGTGGTGATTTTTCTGGTTATATTGTTGTTATTCTACCATTTCTAGCATTTTATTTTTGTTCTGCATACTTTTTATATCTGGTATATTACAAGTGGTATCAGAGCACTTTCCTTGGCAGAAATTGTGGGTAAAAAAATTTTCAGGGTAGAGACATATTCCGACGTCTTTAAGCCACAGAGATTTGTCGTTACGCGCATAAACCCGCGGTTGAGGGATTCATACATGCAGGAAATACAAGTGGTTCATAAGTGCACATCTGTTGGCCACCCTTGTAACTCATGTTGGTACCCCTTCAAGTGGTAGCACATCAGAAAGCACCTATGTACGAATCGGCCTAGATTTCCTGAAGCCCTCTTTTGATAAACCGATCGGTCACCTGATTGCTATAGTTCCACCGAGAACAACACTCGGAAAGATACTCTCTAGTACCTGGGTAGTCAAGTAGTACGGCTAAGGGTATGGTCTATCCTCCTTAGTTAGTACCCTGAGATATTGGGCCGAGCACTACTGTTGGACCCTGCACGTATATCAGAGAGCTATAGCACAAGGAAAACCCTTGTCTATAGAACCCTTGAATACCTAACCCTTGGGGACAGTAACATAAAGAAATCAAAACAGACAAGATCTATTGTCACACAACTTTGTTAGGGTTGCCAAGTAACTACACATTTCTTCCTGGTTAATAATTTGGGCATTTCATCACTGTAGTATTCTTCAGACTAGAGTATAACTCTGCGAGTGTAAAAAAAAGAAAAAAAAGTTTGGAAATTTTTTCACCATTATTTGAGACATATTCCATTGGATTCATCTCTTCGCCCTTATCACATTCATAAATATCATCTTTCAGAAAAAAGAAAATTGACCCCACCCGCCCCTTTCTGGTTCCCTCGTCCTCATGGCCCATACCCGTAGCCAAGACTTTGACACTCGCTTTAATACCTTGCAATCTAGTCTCACCGAGACCCAACAAGAAGTGAAACAACTCAGTCCCAATGTTGTCGCCATCAATACAACCATGCAGTCCTCAATGGAGGAAATCAAACAAGACCTAACCACCCAGCTTGAATCTGTCTTTTCGTCACTCTGCACCAAGATTCATATCCCTACAAATAATCCTTCCTCTGACTCATCCCCACATACTGAAGGTGAACATTCCTCTTATTCCCATAACTTTCAGCACCATCACTCTCAACGTGACCTGCGCCTTTCGCGGTGGATGTGACCAAATTTGATGGCTCAGACCCCACTGGTTGGGTAACCCAAATGGACCATTATTTCTCTTTATACGGCATTACATATGACTTGGCCAAACTTCGGTATGGTGTTCTCCATCTAGATCAAGAACATTGGCAATGGTGGCAATGGAGAAAAACTTCGCGTCAAGGGTATATTGCTTGGACACACTTTGTGGTAGAGCTTTATGAACGCTTTGACACTAACACCAACCATTTGGGTCGTTTGACAAAGTTGAAACAATCAGGAACAGTGGAAGACTTTATAGCTTCCTTGGAGCGCCTGGCTTTTTGGACAGAGGGCATGTCTGATGCCTTTTTTCGAGAGTGTTTTATTAGTGGCCTCAAGGATGAGATTCGAGCCCATGTCCTCATGGCTCGGCCTCAGAGTTGGGTGGAGGCTACTAAAAGAGATAAATAAGCACAACAGGTTGTATCTTCTCAAAATCGAAAACCCTCCTTTATCCCTCGCCCTAAACCAGTAAATCCCACTACTCCCTCCGCTCCACTAAAGATCCAAAATTTGACCAGAGCTCAAATGGTTGAATGCCAACTCAAAGGCCTTTGTTATAATTGTGATGACAAATATTTCCCGAGCCACAAGTGTAAGGAACAAGATATTTTTGTGGCCATCTCCGAGGATGTTTCGGAAGAGGATGTTGAAACTCCCCTTGTGTCTGAGTCACTTGAAACCACTAACATAACCCCTCCCTCAGACCCTCCCGAAGTAGAACTAGTCATTTCCCTCAATGCTCTCACTGGCTTCTCCGCCCCCCAAACCCTCAAGCTAATCAGTTACATAAAGCATCGAAAGGTCATCATTATGATTGATAGTGGAAGTACCCATAATTTTATTCATCGCCGCATTGCCCAAGAAACTCATTGCTACATCCATGCCGTCAATAATTTCCAAATCATGGTTTCCAATGGTGGCTCAATGAAATGTGGAGGGCGTTGTGAAAATGTGCATCTCCAAATTGGTGACTACCACCTGAAATCTCATATGTTTTCTATCGATATGGATGGTTGTGACATTGCGTTGGGTGCAGATTGGCTAAGGACTTTGGGTCACATTCTCATGGATTTTAAGGAATTAACCATGCAATTCAACCAGGAGGGCCACCAATATAAGTTCCAAGGCATCATCGTCGGTTCATCTGATATCATTAGTTCTCATCGCATGGAAAAGCTACTCAAAAAAGGTCATTTTGGTGTTATTTCCCAACTCCATGCCATACAAGCAACAAAGACACCCTCAGTGTTACAATACCTCCAAGCCATCCTTTCTAAACATCAAGTGGTATTTTCCACTCCCCAGGGACTCCTTCCTTCCCATGGTGTTCATGATCATTCCATTCCCCTTGTACCCAGAAGCCTTCCTCCCAATTTCTATCTGTATTGTCACCCATTTTCCCAAAAAAATGAAATTGAGAAAAAGGGAACTCCTTAATGCAGGCGTTATCCACCCTAGTACGAGCCCTTATTCTTCTCATGTGGTCATGGTCCTGAAGAAAGAAGGTTCTTGATGAATGTTTCGTGACTTTTGTTCCCCCAACAAACTTACCATTAAAGACAAATTTCCCATTCTTGTCATTGATGACCTCCTGGATGAATTGAGTGGCGCCCAATTCTTTACTAAACTTGATCATCATTCGAGCTACCACCAGATACATATGAAAGAGGCAGACATTCCCAAAACTGCCTTTATAACTCATGAGGGCCACTATGAGTTTTTGGTCATGCCCTTTGGCTTGTGTAATTCCCCCTCCACCTTCCAAAGCCTCATGAATCATGTCTTTCATCCTTTTATCCATCATTTTGTCTTATTTTTCTTTGATGATATCATCATATATAGAAAAACCTAGACAAACCATCTTGCTCATGTGGATCGAGTTCTCCATCTACTCTCTCACCACCAACTTTTCCTGAAACAGTCTAAATGTGCTTTTGGCGCCTCAAAAGTAGAATACTTGGGTCATCTGGTTGGCAAGGATGGCATCAAGGTGGATCCAAAAAAGATTGAAGCTATGTAAGACTGGCCTCACCCAAAGATTCTCAAAATCTTGTGTGGATTTCTGGGCTTAACAGGTTATTATCGCAAGTTTGTTAAGAATTATGGAAAGATTGCATCACCTCTCACTTCTCTTCTAAAAAAGAACTCTTTCACTTGGACTTCAGTCGTTGCTCAAGATTTCCAAACCTTGAAGATGGCCATGTGTACCACTCCAGTCCTGGCCCTTCCTGATTTCACAAAGAGCTCTGTCTTGGAATGTGATGCCTCAAGGAAAGGAATTGGTGTTGTCCTTATGCAAGAGGGTCGGATTTTGGCTTTTACTAGCAAGCAACTATCTAAAAGAAATCTGGTAAAATCAATATATGAAAAGGAAATGTTGTCTATTATGCATGTTGTTGCTCTGCGGCACCCTTATCTATTGGGGCAACGTTTCCCAATCAACACAGACCACCAAAGCCTCAAGTATTTTTTGGAACAATGCATTTCCTCCCCGGAGCAACAAAAATGGGTGACTAAGATCTTTGGATATGATTATGAGATCATTTACAAGAAAGGCAAAGACAATGTGGTGGCGGATGCACTTTCCCGAAAATATGAATATGAAGGATCCATTTTTTCTCTTTCCTTCATTGTACTAGATTAGCTCCAAGCCGTTCGCTAGGAATGGCTCCAAGATCCCAAAAGTTCGCATCTGATCCAACAATTGCAGTCCAATGCTCCAACTTCCCCAAGGTACTCTTGGCTCCATGATGAGCTTCGATACAAAGGTCGTTTGTATTTAAGTAAACAATCAAATATTAAATCCAGGGTACTTTCTGAGCTTCATGATACACCCACAGCGAGGCACTCCGGGTTCACCAAAACGTTTCCTATGACAGGGTCAAACGTTCTTTTTTCTGGGATGGTATGAAATAGGACATTCGTAATTTTGTCATTGAATGTGATGTGTGTCAATGCAACAAGGGAGAAACAGTCAAATATATGGGCACACTACAACCTCTTTTGATTCCAACTTCTATTTGGAAGGATATCTCTATGGATTTTATTACAGGCTTACCCAAATCAGGAAATAAATCAGTCATCATGGTGGTTGTTGATCTCCTTTCCAAGTATGCTCATTTCTGCACTCTTCAACACCTGTTTACAGCGTCCACGGTGGCTCAAATTTTCATGGATCGCTTCATGGCATGCCACACTCTATTCTTTTTTATCGTGACCCAACTTTCATAAGCAATTTTTGGCAAGAAATTTCCAAGACACAAGGCGCCCAATTGCATCTCATCACATCTTATCATCCCTAGAATGATGGTCAAATGGAAGTTGTCAACAAGTTTTTGGAAACATATTTGACGTGTTTTTCCTTGGAAAAGAAAAATCAGTGGGCTCAATGGTTACCCCTAGTTGAATGGTGGTACAACACTTCATACCATACAGCTACACGCATGACTCCTTTTGAAGCAGTATATGGACAGAAGCCACCTTCATTTTTCTCATACTTACCTGGTGTCTCAAAGGTCCAGGCAGTTGACCAAACACTTACAGTTCGAGAGTCTATTCTTCGTACCCTCAAAGAGAATTTAGTCATGGAACAGAATCACATGAAGCAACAAGAAGATCAAGGTCGCTCTGAACATCAATTTGCAGAAGGGGATCAAGTGTTTCTTCAACTGCAATCTTACAAGCAAACTTCCCTCATGGTCGAGCATTGTCAAAAGCTAGCGCCCAAATTTTATGGTCCTTATACCTTTCTCAAGCATGTGGGAAAAGTAGCCTATCAGTTAGCTTTGCCTAGTCATTTGAAGCTACATCATATTCTTCATGTTTCATACTTAAAGAAGGTGATTGGAACTAAGTGCCAAATTCAAACCAACCTTCCCGAGTTAGCTGAAGAAGGATCCATTTGGCTATAGCCACAAGTAGTTTTGGACCAGCATGAGCATCGCCTGCATCAGAGAACCATCAAGGAAGTGTTAGTCCAGTGGAAAGATACAACTCCAGCAGATGCCACTTGGGAACCAACTACCATTCTACATCAATTTATGCATATCAAGCCTTGAGGACAAGGTTTTTTTTAAGGGGGAGGACATGTTAGGTTCCTAACCCGTACATAGGTAGAACAATATATTCGGATGTAATAGAGGTCAATATTAATAAGGCCTTGCAATAAAATAGAATAAGTCGAATGTAAGAACACCTAATAGAAGCTTCTGCTTCTAGAAGGATCTTCCTCTAGATGCTTCTTTTGATAGACATATTTAATATAAATAGAAGTCAAGGGTATGAGAACCCTAGCTTGGATATTATTGTAATAGATCTCTGCTCAACTGGAGGTTGCCCCATCGAAGAGGCCCGTGAACATTGCTTTCAGAATCAAAGTGTTATTTATGTTGTTATTCTTATATCATTTATGTGCTATTGTGGTGATTTCTCTGGTTATATTGTTGTTATTCTTCCATTTCTAGCATTTTATTTTTGTTCTGCATACTTTTTATATCTGGTATGTTATAAAGACATCCTTCACCACACCATGGGGTACATTTATGTATGCAAAGATGCCCTTCGGTTTGATGAATGCAAGGGAAACGTTCCAAAGGGATATGGATATAGATTTTGCAGATGAGAAGGGCATGTTTGTTGTTATATACTTGGATGAAATTACAGTTTTTTTTGGATCTGATGATGATCATTTAAATCAATTGAAGCAGGTTTTCCAAAAATGCAGAAAGTTTGGTATTTCTCTAAATCCTAAAAAGTAAAATTTTGGAATGCAAGAGGGAAAGTTGTTGGGTCACATCATTTCAAAGGAGGGAATTAGGATAGATCCAAATAGAGTGCCTATAATCCAAAAAATTAACATCCCTAGGACTAAAAAGGAGGTACAATCTTTTCTTGGAAGGGTTAATTTTTTGAGGAGGTTTATTCCTAACCTTGCAAAAAATATAAAGTTTATTACCAGCATGTTGAGGAAAGGAAGTGAAATAAAATGGACAGTAGAAGCAAGAAAATACTTTGAAGATATAAAAATGGCATTAACCAAAGAACCAGTTTTAGCTAGTCCATACTACTCAAAAGACTTCACCATATTTTCTTTGTCCTCAGAACATACCATTGCAAGGGTCCTATTGTTGAAAAATGAACAGAATTTGGAGCAGCCCATAACCTACTACAGTAGTGATCCTGATTTTATGAGAAGAACGAAATGAATACAGATTATTAACAAATTCTTAACACAAAGCAACAGAGATACAGTAAAACGGGTTTTCTATTCAATAATGAAATAAGCTGAAACTATAAAATGCAGCGGAAAAAAGATTGTTGGAATGGTGGCGGCTTATTTCTAAGAAGAGATGTGACGGTTGCACCCATTCGCAAGAACATGATTACAATGAGGCTTTGAAGGCCTTTTACAATAAACAGGAATGCCAAAAACTCTATACATCCAAAAACCTAACCCTAGGAGATGAAGCGCCAAAAGTCATGTGGGCCCCGTTTGGGTAAGTTAGTACATTAACTTCCCAGGGTCGTAACTTTTGCATACGATCTTCGTTTTAGGCGTATGATAGCCCATTGGAAAGGTATCATTGAGGAGATTCATTTTGGGGCCTCAATAATTCCATAGGACATCATTGAGAACCTATATATTGAAAATAAAACCTTCATTTAAGCCCTCAAAATGGCCTCAGAAGTGAAAACTGCTAAAAATAGTAAATTGCCAAAATTGCCAGAAAACTGTTTTGAGCCAGTTGGAAAAGGTGGGAGGCCACCGATATCCATATGGATCAATCCTTCCTCCTTAGGAATCAATGGTCTCCATTGCGTTGATTTCCCCATCGGATGAGGAAATTTCTGCTAAATTTGGCCCCGAGTGAGCCACTTACCTTGGTGTAAGAGTTGCCCTGCTTTGACGACTCGATAAAGTTGGATCCTTTGCTTTCAAGTTCCCTTGATATGTGTGTCCACAATATGATCGTTGGATGCCTATTGGATGCATTTGGGGTTGATCTCTGTTGGCATCACTTGTTCTGCTACGTCCGAGGTGTCTAATAATGGTGGGAAATAAGGGTGAAGGAGATCCACGTTGAACACTGGGTGCAGGCCAAGGAAAAGAGGAATGTTGAGCTCAAAAGAATTATCCCCCATGGTATTGGTGATGGTGTACGGACCATAATGGAGTGGGCGAATCTTTCGATGGGGTCTTGTAAGGCATTCTTTCTACAAGTGCAACCAAACTTTGTCTCTCACCTGAAACTTATGTGGCACCAGATGTTGATCATGGCATTGTTTGTACATGTCATTGGACTTCTGTAGGATATCCTCAACCTGTTAGTGGATGTGCTGGATCCGCTCAATGAACTGGGTGGCTTTGTCATCTTCAATTGGAACAGGAGATGAGTTGGTCTCACTGACCGCAAGGGGAATTGCAACATCTATGCGACCCAATGGTTGGAATCCCAACCCCACCTGAAAGGGGCTGTGGTCAGTTGAGCTATGTAGGGCTCAGTTGTAGCTATGCTGAACATAGGGAAGGCTCTCATCCCATATGCAAGGGTGCTTTGAATTATACATGCGAAGGATATGCACAACCATTCGATTTACGACCTTGATTTGGCCATTTGTTTGGGGGTGGAAGGTTGTGGATTTGGTTAGCTTGGTGTCTAGAAGTGACCAGAGGCTTGACCAGAATGTGATGAGAAATTGATTGTCCCTATCTGAGAAAATGGTTTGTGGGAGTCCAAAATGTACCCAGACCCGTTCAAAGAAGATATTGGCAGTGGCCTCTATTGTGATGCTCTTCTTGCAGGCAACCAGAATCGCCATCTTAGAAAAGTGGTCAACAACCACAAAAACACAGTCATTTCCCTGCTTGGTGGATGAGAGGCCCGACATGTAGTCCATTGAGATGGATTCCCATGGACTGTCAGGATTAGGAAGAGGGGTGTACAAGACCTATTTATTAGTGGTTGGTTTGGTAATAGCACAGGCAGTGTAGAACCTGATATACTTGTTGAACTCTTGTCGGAGTTTCGGCCAGTAGAAATGTTTTTGTAGCATCGCCACTGTCTTTTCGACGTCAAAGTGTCCTGACACCTGACTGTAGTGGGATTCCCAAATCAGCTTCGCTCACTCGCTTGATGGAACATAGATATGGCCCAGACGACACAGCAACCCATCCTAAAGATAGAAATTATCGACAACTATGTTTGCACCCAACATTTGGTAGGTGGTGGCGAAGTCTGGGTCTATCTCATAAATTTGGGGGCATCCAGAGGTCTCATGGTCACAAGAGTCTAGCACTGTGGTGAGTGCCATGACTGGTGGTCTACTGAGGCAATCAGCGACGCGATTGGTACTTCCTATTTTACATTTGATGTTGAGGTGGAATTGTTGCAAGTATGTGGACCACTTTTGATGGCAGTCATTCTACAATTTTCCTTGTGTCTGTATAAACTGCAGTGGCTTATGATCAATGTGGATGACTATCTCCTTCCCAAGAATGTAATGTCCCCACCGGTGGTAGGCTTGCACAATGGAGTACATTTCTTTATCGTAATTAGGGTACTTACGGACAGCATCGGACAGTGTCTCACTATGATAGGCCACGGGGTGGCCATGCTGAGTGAGAACGGTGCCCACAGCATAGTCTAAAGCATTTGTCTCAATCTCAAAGGGATGTTGCAGGTCTAGTAGTGAAAGTACTGGGGATAAGCACAAGTGTTGCTTCAAATCATTGAACGCTTGTTGTTGGGACTAGCCCCACGCAAATTTTTCCTTACCACCACCCCTAGTGATTTGGCTGAGGGCCCATGCAATATGGGAGAATCCCAACACAAACCTGCGGTAGAAATTGGCAAGGCCCAAGAAGCTCTGAAGCTCAGTGAGTGTGGTTGGGGCTGGTCAGTCACAGATGACTTGGATCTTGGCTAGATCCACATGTACACCATGTTGATCAATGATGTAGCCTAGGTAATGGACCATGTCCATGCCAAAGGAGCATTTTCCCAAGTTAGCGTATAGCTTGTGTTGTCGCAGGGTGTGCAAAACCTGCTCAATATGCTGCAAGTATTCGGCTCAAGTCTTGTTGTAAATGAGAATGTCATCTAGATACATCACTACAAAATTATTGGTGAATGGTCGCAAGATATCTTCCATCATCCTTGTGAAAGTGGTTGGACCATTTGTCAAACCAAAGGGCATGACCAACCATTCAAAAAAGCCTTCCTTTGACTTGAAGGCGGTCTTCCATACATCTGTCTATTCTATTGGGACCTGGTGGTAGCCAGACTTCAGATCAATCTTACTGGAGTATTTATCCCCTGTGAGTTGATCAAGGAGGTCGTCGATTAGGGGAATCAGGTACTGGTTTCTTACTATGATTTTATTCAGAGCCCAGTAATCAATGCAGAGTCACCAAGTTCCATATTTCTTCTGTACCAGCACAATTGGGCTCCCACAAGGTGATGAGCTGGGACAGATGTTCCCCTTCTGAAGCAGTTCTTGGATTTGTCTCTTGATCTCCTCATTCTCTAATAGAGAGCGACGATAGACTGGCCCTTTGGGCAGCGATGCACCGGGGGTCAGATCGATGGGGTGCTTGACTTGGCAGTGCAGAGGTACCCCGGTAAGTGAAGAGAATATATCTAAGTATTCTTCCATCACCTTATCTACTTGCTTATGCTGTGTGGAGAGGTCGGCTACAGAGATCCTGGATGTGGCTGTAAACTTTCGCTTATTCTAAGAGCGAATCACGAAGAAGACAAACTTCCCCGTATGAGAGATGACTTTTCTGAATTGCTTAGCAGAGATCAAGGAAATAGCACTAGGTGGGACTGCCTCAGGTATCCTATACAATTTCCTGTTCAAAGTAATAATAACACTACGAGGCCTAGATTCATATATAGCATGAAGTTTCCATAAATAAGGTTGGCCCAAAAGAACATCACAAACTTTGAGAGGAGCAACATCACACAATACCTCGTCTTTGAAGGGCTTGATGTTGTATGACAGTCGACATTGTTGGCTGACGTGAAGATCGCTTCCTTGGCGGAGCCATCCAAGGGTGTAGGGTTGTGGGTGAGGCATTGTGGGCAGGGCCAGCTGCTTAATGACCTCTGCAAAGATGAGGTTCTTCTGGCTAACTCTATCAACGATGAAGTGCAGCAGGATGACTTTTACCCACATTTGCAAATGGAAGAGGCGTTCTCCTTCTTCTGGCTCGTCTGGTTCACCAGGATGGGGCTTGGTGGTAGAAACGGTGGCACTGGGTTCTGCGTCAATGATTTTTCTTCCCCTTTCTAGTTCTAGCTCAGATTCAAACTCCGCATCTGATTCAGATTCTTTCACTTCAGCCACCAGTAGTTACTTTGAGCGACAATCAGCAGTGTTATGCCAAGGGCTCTTATGGAAGTCGCACCAATTCCCAATATCTTTCTTTGTCTTTCCAGTGTCCTTCTTTGCTTGCGGCTTGGACTGGTTGTCCTAATATTGTCCATCTTTGCTCTGTTCTTTGTTCTGTGGGTTGGGGCCGCCCTTTCCTAGCTTTTTTTGTGAGGGGTTCCCAGGCCCAAATTGCCGCGTCTTTTGTTTGAGCTTCTACTCGATTTTGATGGCATATCGGTAGGCCGCGCCCAAGGATGAGATGTCTAGAAATTTCATTTCAGTCTATATGTATCTATGCAGAGCACCATGATACTTGAGCACCAAATGTCACTTTGAATCTTTGATACCCATCTTGGTGTGCAAGGTATGGAAGATATTTGTGAAATCTGGCACTGCTTGGTCTCTTTCTTGCTGCAGTGTGGTCCATTTGGTATATAAGTCGTCATAACTTCCGACAAGGTAGTATTGTTCCTTAATAGCATCCTTGAAGGAATTCAAGGTGGCTTTGACTGTAAATAATGAGGGTTCCTTTGTTTCCTTTTTCTCACAGAACGTTTCCCACCAATCTTTGACATGGGGGACGGCTTTGAGGAGCACAAAAGTAATCTTTTCTCTATTCGAGAAGTTATGGATAGAAAAATACCCTTCTAGCAGATTCAACCACTTGTATACAGCATCTGCATCTATCTGACCTTCAAATATAGGAATATCGAAGTTTATTCATACCTTGAAGGGGGTGGTGCCTCCGCTCGAAGAATATGCATCGTCTGTTGGTAGCCGTCGAAGGATTTGCGCGAAAATATCCATCATCTCGTTCCTCTGTTGTGTGATGGATTCTTCAATCAAAAGCTTGAAAGGATCTCATGTCCCGTCATATTTATTTTCTCCTGCCATGAGAGGTCTCTTGGGCGTGTGAGATCTTTTTTCCTCAAGAGAAACAAGCTCAAGACCCAACTCTTTGTAGTCTGACCTCGTTGGGGACATGCATTAACACGACAGGGAGAAGACTGCTCTGATACCACTGATCCAGATTTTATGAGAAGAACAAAATGAATACAGATTATTAACATATTCTTAACACAAAACAATAGAGA
Organism: Picea engelmannii; assembly: GCA_009831015.1. Lineage (NCBI taxonomy): Eukaryota > Viridiplantae > Streptophyta > Pinopsida > Pinales > Pinaceae > Picea > Picea engelmannii. The sequence continues at coordinate 420,454 of ML822326.1, forward strand.
TAAAGTAAAATTGGTTTTCTATTCAATAATGAAATAAGCTGAAACTGTAAAGTGCAGCGGAAACAAGCTTGTTGGAATGGTGACGGCTTATCTCTGAGAAGAGATGTGATTGTTGTGCTCATTCACAAGAAGATGATTACAATGAGGCTCTGAAGGCCTTTTTCAATAAACAGGAATGCCAAAAACCCTAGACATCCAAAAACCTAACCCTAGGAGATGAAGCGCCAAAAGTCATGTGGGCCCCGTTTGGGTAAGTTAGTACATTAACTTCCCGGGGTCGTAACTTTTGAATATGATATTCGTTTTAGGCCTATGATAGCCCATTGGAAAGGTATCGTCAAGGAAATTAATTTTGGGGACTCAATCATTCTGTAGGTTATCATTGAGAAGATCGATCCTAAAAAACCTTCATTTAGGCCCTCAAAATGGCCCCAGAAGTGAAAACTGCTAAAAATAGTAAATTGCCAGAAAATTGTTTTGAGCCAATTGGAAAAGGTGGGTGGCCACTGATATCCATCTGGATCAATTAGAACTTTGAGGGATTCTCCATTGAAGTACAATATCATGGAGAAGAAAGAATATGCATTGGTGAAAGCTTTGAAAGAGTTTAGAGTCTATGTTTTTCATTCTCGTATTATTGATTTTGTGCCTAATAATGTTGTAAAATATATTTTGAATCAACCAGATCCTGAAGGAAATAGAGGCAAATGGATAGAAATTTTGTTGGAATATGATTTGGAGATCAATCCAACAAAATTGATCAAGGGTCAAGGACTTGCTAAGTTGATGACTCAGTCAAATTACAATGTGTTGGGAATAAGTTTTAATACTAAATTGTCAGATAATTCAAAGGAAGAATTAGCACCCCAGGTATCTAAGAAGTTTCTTGAATATAGATGGTATATTGATACCATATATTTTTTGCAAAACTTACAATATCCTCCTGAATTAAGAAAAACTAAAGCTAGGTTTTTTAAATTAAAGGCATCCAAATCTTGCATACTTGATGGTTCTCTATATTGGAAAGATCCAGGTGGGATTCTATTGCATTGATTATTAGAGGATGAGGTGAATCAAACTATCAAATATTTTCATAAGGGTGATTGTGGAGGGAACCACTACTGGAAAGCCATAGTCCATAAGATACTTAGAGCAAGGTTTTATTGGCCCAACATTTTTTCTAATGTGTATAAGGAAGTTTCAAGTTGTCATGAATGACAAATATTTGAGGGAAAGAGAAATTTGTTTCCCTTACCTTTGAAACCAATTTCAATTGAGGCATCATTTCAGCAATGGGGCCTTGATTTCATAGGTGAGATTCATCCATCATCTTCAGCACAACACAAATGGATATTGACAGCTACAAATTATTTTACTAAGTGTATTGAAGCAGTGAAAACAAGACAAGTTATTGATATTGTCATCATCCAGTTTATGGAAAATAATATTGTTTCCAGGCTTTGTTGTCCTACCAGAATAATAACTGAAAATGCAACATCTTTCAAATCTAAAAGAATGGTTAAATTTTGAAGTGATTACAACATAACTCTTATTCATTCCACAACATATTATCCATAGGGAAATGGATTGGCTGAGTCATTCAACAAAAATCTGACAAGAATCATCAAAATGTTGTTGCGCGAAAACAAAAAGTCCTGGCATAAGAAACTCATATATGCATTGTGGGAAGATAGGATAACCACAAAGAAATATATTGTTACTTCACCCTTTTATCTTGTATATGGAACATAGATAGTTTTTCCCACTTATGTGGGGCTTCTAGTTATGAAATTGTTGTAGGAAGAAGATGCAGAGACAAATGACATTCAAAGAAGAATAAACCAGCTTATTCATGTTCAGAAAAAAGAGAGAAGAGGTGTTCAATAACACTCAATTGTTCCAGGAAAAAATGAAAAAGGTTTTTGATAAGAAAAAAAAGGTTGATGATTTTAAAATAAATGACCTAGTGTTAAAGTGGGATGCCATAAATAAAGATAAGGGGAGGCATGGAAAATTTGATCACCTTTGGCTGGGACCATACAGAACTATGGCTTACCATGGAAACAATTATTTTCTATTGTAGGAACTGAATGGATATTTCATGCGTGGAGGTCATGTCAATGGCAGGTTTCTCAAACATTATGTCACATAAAGCAGCTTGATCTTTCACTTCATTGTATATATCCATTTTACTTTTAAATTTGCAAGTGTGGACAACACTGCAAGGAATTTGAAGCCCAAAGTGAAGGCCCTAAGATTCTGATGAATGTTGTCAATTGAGTTTTCAATGTGCTTAATTTTTCAGTTTGTACATCAATAAGGTTGAATAGTCAAAGTTTGTTGATTTTTGGTCTAGCTTTCAGTTGTGAATAAAACCTGGTGGATAGGAACTAGTTTATTCGTTCTTTGTCATCTCACAGGGAGCTTTCCCTCCCCATTGGAGTCTATTTTAGGGTTCACTAATGTGAATAAATTCAAATTCAAGTTAGAAATTTCTATTGAGTTCCAGAGTCATGACTTGGTCGTGTAAAGACCAAGACATGACTCATTTAAGAAGTGTATATATGTAGGTTGAGTCTTATTAGTCTAGTATTTGTGTATTTTTTTCTTTGAGTCTAATAAGTCCAAGGTTACACCTTGCATTTAGAGGATATAGGAGATAGTTTTTTAATGGTCATGTCAATTGAGTCATTTGAGTCATTAAAGGGTCATTAGTCATATATTTTGTAAAAGTGATATTGTGTCATTTCAAATATCAAATTCGTTTCAAGAGGTCATCATGGTAATGTAAGATTTTGATATGGCATGTACTTGAGCCTTGTCAAGTTGTATTATGCTATTGTACCATTCTTCCACTTGGACAAGTGTTTTTCCTCCAACTCTGCAAAAGTCGTTGCGAAAGTTCCTAGAGTTTCGCAGCGAACATGGTCATCATTATCTTAGCAATTTCTCGTACTATCAAAGTGTTATAATTGAATTTTATGGTGTGAAGGGACAAGATGACATGCTTATCCTATTAAATGATCCCCCCTCTTATTCAAAATCTCTGACAAGGAATCAAAGTTTCCCTAAAACTCTCTCACTGCGAAATTGCCCGGATCTCTCAATGTGAAACTAGTGTCCAGACTTGCAAGCTGCGAAATCGCCTAGTTCGCTAAGAAAATATCTCACTCGTTGTGAAACTGTGTTGAAAGCTATGAAACCCCTATTCGGTGGTAAGTCCTGATTTCATCTGTTTCAAGATTACTTCTTTGTTGTGTTTTCGATTTTTTTTTACCCTTAAATACTATGACATCTCCTGCTCTGTTGTTGAAAAATATTTATAGTGAAAAACCTTAATTTTTGCACCAAATTCTAAATCTACAAAAAATATATGTTTTGTGCCATGACTCTATCATAACCATTGAGTTTTTTTGCCTGACAAATCCATCTATGCCCTAAGCATCCCTAAACCACTTGAGAGTTGACATCCTCTGCATAAAGAAATTCCTCCACCACAAACCCTAGGCGCCATCTTAACCCCTGCAATTGTAGGTATTTGGCTATGTAAGAAGTAGTTTCATTTCATCACATCATGGAAGCAATACCATCAGCAGAAAAGAAGAAATACAACAAGGGTGGAGAAATTTGCAGGTTTGAGTCTCAAGGAATGAATTCACTAAATGCATATCTGATGAGCAAGGATTATTTCCAACAGGTTGGGTGTTTATCATTTTGTGAGAAGCTACAAGGCTACAATGTAGAGGTGGAAAAGTAATTTTCCATGAACTTTGAGGGATACAAAACTAGAATTGGGCCTCTAGAATTCCAAGTGATAGAGTAGACAATTGTTGCTGCAACATAGATTCCAACACAAGGAGACAGGTGGTTCAAAGGTATGGCACTTGATTTCACCTTTTGCAATGGCTATTTTAAACCTAAACATCAAGATGAAGACTTAACAGTTGGAGTTCCAAGGAAGCACTTGCTTGAATCTTTTGATCAGCTTTTGAGGATCATTCAAAGGTACTTTACCTATGAGGGATGGTTCACCAAGGTTTACAATTATCATATAAGGTTGTTGTGTAACATCCTCATCTTGAGCGCACTGAGCGAACTTATTCTTTGAGGACACTTGCGTGCAAGTGATCCGGGTTATTATACTATTGGTCGTTTTGATTATGATTATGAGATATTGTGGATTTGATGATATGTTATTTTTTTGTATTTACATAGACAGGTGCTATTGACTGGGTTCTCTTGAGTGTGTAGGAATTTGGACCTCTAGGATGTTGAGGCATCGATAAAGCCCCTTGGAATCTGGATCGAGTCAGGGAGTGGACTGTTGGGTTTGAATGTTATTGATATGACATATGTACATGTGATCAGATGTTATGATGATTGATTATTATTGCTGAAATGATTTGTTGATGGATGCAGGCTGACAATAGCTTGACGACCAGAATCAAATATGGAGTAGAGGGGTCACGCACGACAACCAAATACATTGAGGGAGAGGTGTGGTGGCATCCCTGCCACAGCCTACTAGCACTCTCGTCGTGGCTCGAACTATAGGTTAACGATTACCTAGTTCAAGAAGACCCATGATGACGTGAGGGTAGACTGTGACAGTCGCTCATGATGATTTTAAGGGCATGCAATAAGGCAGGGGGCTGATTCCTTAGAGGCCCTTAGTCTCCCACAAGATCACCTGGAGGACTATTGACTTCAGGGGTTTGACGTCTACCAAATTCATTCAAGAGGCGAGTGGCACCCTTGGAGCACGCAGTGCGTCTTGAAGGGAACATCGCGTAAAGAAAACAGAAAGAGGCGAGTGGCACCCTTGGATCACATAGTGCGTCTTGAAGGGAACATCGCACAAATAAAATGGAAAGAGGCAAGTGGAACCCTTGGAGCACGTAGTGCGTCCTGAAGGGAACGTCATGATTTTAACTCGTAAGTGAATAAACCTAGTGCCTAGAAAATTGTGCCTCCATAGGACCTAATTGGCCTTAAAATGAATGATATGATAAGTAAAGTTTAAAAACAAATTTTCCCTTAAAAATGTCACCCAGCCTAGTGAATTTATAACCTAGGTCTAAGCAGAACCTATGAAAAAAATAATTAGACATATAACAAGAAGGGGGTAAATAAATTCAACTTTAATTATTAAAGTAAAAATTCTAATGAAGGATTAAATTTTAAAAAAGGGGGTAATGGTAATTTTTAGTTAAAAAGAAAAGATGGTAAATGGTTATTTTATCTACACTTGCTAAATTGATTTTTAGTTAAATAGGAAAAAGGGGGAAACTTAAAAGAAAAAATAAACTTAAGGAAAAAGGGGAAACTTAAAAAAAGGGGGAGACTTAAAGAAAAAAAGTTGAATGTCTAACTTAGTAAGGAATATAGCCTTTGGGACTTTCTATTTATGAACTCAACTAGTAATTAAGTAAGGTGTAAGTCATTTAAGAATTGTAAGGGAATATTGGGACATCGAGGATCATTTTTAGGAATTCTCTTGGTGGGTGAGGGAAATAGGAATAATTAATTAATTAATTAATAAAATTTATTTTCTTGTGCAACTAGGGGATCAGGCAACATGTGTACGGGGGAGGTTTTTCGAAATTAATTAAATGAAAAAAGGATTTAATGAGAATTTGGGAAACTAATTACTTGAAAATTCTATAAAAAGGATGGAGGAGGAGGAGTATGGATCTCATCTTTTTGCGTAATGTTACGTTGCTGAAATTTTATCTTGACTAAACTTTCTCTTGTGGGAGTTGGGATACCCAGCTCGGGTAATGAGTGGTAGCTCGACCTTGCGAGGCGAGCTGGGTGCTAGCATTCTTAGGTATTGTGTGTGTGGCCCCTTTGTGTCTTGGGGGGTCAGGGCGAAGAAGAGTACCCCTAACATTGGCTGGCAGGTACCAGTGAGGTCACATAGGTTGGCAAGCGGGAGCGGGACAGAGCGAGCGTGGGACAGCGACTTCGGAGCATTCACATTTTTCTAAGGTACACATGTTAAAGTTGTTACTTGCAATGAAATTTAATTTACATATGTTTATTTTTCTGTACTCGGTTGAAGATTTGATTTCCATGAGAATTCTTTCACATGAATTCGTACGGTAATTGTAACCCCCTTGTCGCTTGATTTATTCAGTAAGAACCCTTGCTATCCATTGTATCCTTTATTTATGAGTTACTGTCTCTTTGTGTGTGGCTAGAATGAGCCTCGGACTCAAAACTTGTCCGCTCTCTTGTATCTCCTACCTGTGTTTTATGTATTCCTTGATTGTTCTTTTATTTCATTATTTGCTTCTCCACGGAGAAGATCTGGATGTAGATTGTGTTTTTATACTCTATTTCGTGATCCTTTAATTTATTAGTTTGTTCCTGAGCAGTCAGCCAGGAGTCGAATCGACGGTCGTCACTCAGGTGTTTAAAGACTTATATTCAAATGCCCTCCTTTCATGTGCATGGATAATAATTGTAGGATCATTCTCTGCCTAGCAAGGAATTCTCTCTTGGGCGTTTGTTCTCTCCTTTCCACCATCATTTGTTTCTCTGTGTTTTCTTGAATGATAAACCGTTGCGCTTGAATGTTAAAACCTCTGCGTTTTTGTTTGATAAATCCCAACGTTTTTGGATGGAAAAAAACTTTGTGTTTTTTCTTGACAAATCCCAATGTATCTAAATGGAAAATCTCTGTGTATCGATTGATAAACCCCAGCATTATGGAATGGTAAAAACTCTGCGGTTTTTTTTTTATGAAATGTCTGGGTTTTTTTTTAATGTTATGTCTGCATTTATTTTAATGACATGGCTGTGAATTTATACATATGTCTGCGTTTTTTTTTTTTGTGATAAAACACAACAAAGTTTGCATGCTCTAACCACCACAAATCTAGATAGCGAATTTTCCCAGCAAGGGTAACGCCCTTGGGCGTTTTTCTTGGCATTCTACCCAGCAATTTCTCCCTGTGTTCACACAACCATTCCCCCAGTTTTTAGACAACGATTTTCAATGGATTCCATGACATTTATTAATAAACAACAATATGGATTGTTAAATAGTGATTTCGGAAATGGAATGAATAGCAGTAATATAACAACATTAATGGTTAGCAATATATTAATGGATAGTGATTTGTTGGCAGTGAATCATCGATTGTTGGCAGTGAATCATTGATTTGTTAGACAACGATTTGTTAGATAGTGATTTGTTGGCAGTGAATCATTGTTGGCAATGATTTGTTAGATAGCATATTCTAGTAGATAACGATCATTGATAAAATTATTGCTAATTGAATTTAATTATTACTACTCAGATTTTGATTAAATATTGATAGAATAATCTTGTATAATGAATATTGTTTCAAAATTTCATGAATGTTATTCTATTGGAAAGTTGGGGTCAACGTTGGTCGACGACCCTTTTTAAAATTGTATTCATTGTGCAAAATTGTCAGAAATTAGTATGGAATTAAAATTAAAATAAAAATCGTAGAACTTAGAATCTTGGTTATATAAAATATATCTATCAATATTTATTGTGTGTATCTAAAAATGGGATATCAGTACGTTTACATAATATCTTCGCGGAAGAAATAATTTATTGTCAATAGAAATTTAGTTTATTTCGAATTGGGTCAAGAAGAATTATTAATAGTTAATTCATGGGGGCTCGCTCCAATGCTAGGGTGTGTGTTTGTTTCTAACCTTGTTCTGATAATCATTATAGCTTCAAGATTGATAACCGGATTGGTCGATCTAAATCTGGTGATATGGTTTTGTAAAATTATGTATGTAAAATCCATCCCACTGATATTGTGTGAGGTATGGTAAATCTACTAGCTTAATGTCTATTGTTAGTTTAATGTCCTTCCTAAGTTAATTTAATTAAAAAAAAAACTTGGGAAGTTTTTCAGTTATCTCAGAAGAGTTTACTTGTCTATTGCATAGCAACGATGCAACCCATGAAGGTATGAGGGTCAATTAATAGTGATTCCCTTAAGAAGTGGGTAGTTTCTCCATTCAAATTTTGGTGATCTTTGTGTAAATTTATATTATTATAACTTGGTCAAATAATTTTATGAGTAAAATGTAGTAAATTTTAACCGAACAAGAGCAAGCTTGGTAGACACTCAAAGAGTTGGTCCATTTAAATTATCCTTGGTTGTGGTTAAAAACTTCTTGATCTTGCACCAAATTTTTATCGTTGGTAATTCCATTCTAGACCTTTCCATTTTCAGTCTTGTCGAATTCTTGTTCCTTCTTGAGAAATTGTGGGGCTTAGATCCCTGACATATGGTAGCTAAGCGCTTAACATAATTTTCAGTGTCCCTTCAACATTTAAATTATGAAGGGGTGTTATTAGGAAGAGATTTATATTTCCTTAACATTGTTTGAGTTGGTTACAACTTGCTTGAATTAGTTTTATAGTGACAACCTGCTAATGAAATACATCTAGTGGTTTCTCAATTTAAATTGTAACGATTGGTCACCCTGCATCCCTGATTGCTTGATTGTTTAGAGCGACTTCGTCGTAAGACGTCGCATTTTGTATATCAGTGTCAATTGGATTTAAGGAACTTTGGATTTTACGTTGGATAGAAGGTTCAGAATTTTTTGGTTGTGCGAGGGTTCCTGGCACACTGGTCGCAATGCAGTGACGTGATCCCTTATGATTGGGTCATTTTGCGCGTTGAGCGATAAGCGCATATGAAACCTAGATTAGGATTGTGCGCCTCCTAAGGCGGATGATGACTGTAGTGTTTTTGGTGGTACCTGTTTGGTAACCTTTATGCTGACTATCTCTCGCATTCTGGGAAGGTTCTAGTTATTGGTGGTCGAAGTTGTTGTTTTGGATTGATCGTTGTTGTTTGTTTCCTGATTTTTGGGTGGTGTGTTAGTCGTCAAGTTGCGGTTTTTGAATGTTGTTGTTGTTACTTTCCTTCTTTAAAAAAAAAATCGTTTGCTTTGCTTCGCATATAGTCGTAACGACGGGGGTCGTTACATATGGTATCAGAGCGGGTTCAACCCTGGGACTGTGGATCGCCATGATTTCCACTACAGTGAACCCTTGAGTAATAACCTAGCACTAATTATGACGTTAATGTGTCCATACAGTGATCTTGATTAGAGGATTCCACAGAGGTTCGCAACGTGGTGTTGTGGAAGGAGGTATGACACCTCTAGAAGTGTCTGCGCCCTCGGAGTCTAACCCCCAAGGAGAGGAAGAAGTCATTGGGCTGGATCTGATTAATGCAAGGGATGATTATGGTCTGACAAGATCCTTCTAGGAATTTCAGAGGCCTTGATTCACCAATTGTACTGAGATGATTCCAGGGCACCTATACCCCCGAGGGTCCACAGCGTGCCCCAGCCCGTACCGTCAACATTCACCGAGAGCTCGAGAGAGATAAGTTCTGAAGTCCGCGAGTGTCGCGGGCGGCACATCCGCCGAGGCATGGTTGGAGTATTTGGCAATGTGATTTTCACTTCGCGACCATACCTCCAACATGAAGGTATGCATGGCAGTCTTTCAACTGAAGGGGAGCGCTCTTATATGGTGGAAGACGCTCCTGCCGCAATTGAACATGGTCGACGAAGACGTGTCATGGGAACTATTTGAGGAACGGTTCTGAGAGAGGTATCTATCGGAGGAAATCATTGAGCATCATATCAATGAGTTCAATGCCTTGTGATAGGGTGGTCGTATGGTGCTTGAGTACAAGGCCCATTTTATGGAGTTGTTTCGGTATGCTCTGCACCTGAATATCAAAAAAATTAAGGTCAATAGGTTCGTGTTTGGCCTTAATGTCGGCCTTCATGCAAAGGTTAGGATTTTGATGCCTCAAACCTTGCATGATGTCGTCCAAAAGTCCCTCATAGAAGTGGAAGAGATTATCAGCGAGGTTCAGAGCAGGACTCCGGTGAGACCAGTAGGGCAGGTGTCATCTGGTGCACAGCAACATCATACATCAGCTAGACATTCGTCGGGATATCATGGCTTCTAGAGAGGATCCATTTTCACTACACTTCGGCGACCAGCACCTTAGCAGCGGACTCCTTATGAAGGACCACAGCACCAGTAGCAGCATCGACCGCAGCAGCAACAGTTTAGGCATGTTCAGCAGAACAGACCAGGGTTCCAGGTCGATTGGCCATCAGCTTTTGTTTCAGGTACCAGGAGTATTGGACCGAAGAAAGGGTGTTGGACATGTGGGGAGCCACATTACCAGCGTTATTTCCCAGTGGAGAGGACTAGAGCATCTATATCAGTCAAACCCACTATTGTGGGATATTTGGGCAAGGCCCATCAGATTCATGTAGCAATGAATAACCGCCAGGAAAAGCACGAGTCGACTATGCTCAGGACGTCAGGTACCATCACTGACTAGACCCTTAGTATTTTGATAGATCTTGGTGCTACTGAGATTTTTATTTCTGGTGCAATGCTAAAAATAATTAAGGTAAAGGCAGTCGAACAGGATGATTTCAGCTTTGTAGAAATGGTTTCGAGAGCTAAACAGAAGGTTGGTGGGAAGGTTACTGGTTGTAGCCTTAACCTGGGAGAGTTTTTCACTAGGTCCAACCTGTACATCATGATATTAGGATATTATGATGTCATGATCACTATGGACTGGTTGGAATCGCATGATGCGATACTCAACTGTAAGACAAAATGGTTGAGCTTGTTCAATGATGAGGGACAGAGACGCGTGATTGTAGGTCAGAACCAGGGATTTTCTCTGAGGTTCATCTCTTCCTTGCAGCTACGGAAGATCATGCACAAGGGATGTAAGCTTTAGGCAATCCTTGCGTTAAACGAGAAGGTCTAGAACACCTTTCGATGGTGAGAGAGTTTGCGGACGTCTTCCCTGAGAAGTTACCTGGCATGTCACCGGAGAGGGAGTTGGAATTCACCATAGACCTAAAATTGGGGACTGAACCGATAGAAATAACTCCTTATTGGATGTCGACCCCGTAGGTACAGGAGTTGAAAATGAAACTGAAGGAGTTGCTAGACCTAGGACTTATACGTCCAAGTGTGTCACCTTGGGGTGCACCTGTTATCTTCATACGAAATAAGGATGGGTCGTGGAGACTCTGCATTGACTATCATCAATTGAACAAGGCAACGATCAAGAATCAATATCCTTTGCCAAGGATTGATGATCTGTTCGATCAGATGAAAGGCGCAACGGTGTTTTCAAAGATTGACTTGAGATCAGGGTATCACCAGTTACGGATCAAGGAGGATGACGTCCCTAAGACTGTCTTTGAGATGAGGTTTGGACATTACGAGTTTATTGTTTTACCGTTTGGACTAACGAACGCCCCAGGGGTATTTATCATTTTGATGAATGGGGTGTTCCGCGACTACTTGCACAAGTTCATCCAAGTATTCATTGATGATATTTTGATTTACTCTCAAACAATGGAAGAGCATGACGAAAACTTGCACTTGGTACTACAATTTTTGCGAGAGAACAATTTGTATGGGAAATTGTCTAAATGCTCATTTTATCAATCGAAGATTCACTACTTATGGCATGTCATCTCTGGTGAAGGTATCGTCGTGGATCCGGAAAAGTTCGAGGCTATTATGGAATGGCCTGCGCCGACGAATGTGTTAGAGTTTAAGCTATTATAAGGTTTATTTTCAATTCAATAGATAACCATAGCATAGATAGGATCACTGAGAAATACACAATCACAAGAGACAAATCATTTATCCTGGGAAACCCTCATGGGAGAGAAACCCCAGCAAAAACTTCCTTAAATTAGATATCCAATACAATTCCAAGAGAATAAACCAAACACTACAGAAAGTCCTCTCCAAGTAATGTGCCTCTCTCTCTCTCTTTCTTCTTCTCCAAATGCAGCTCCAAAATTGTGCTCTGATGAACAAGTGAGTGACTGAACAAATGAGGCGCTAGCCTCGTTTATTTATAGAATCTGGCAAGAGCTAAATGAAGTGTCTTTTCACTGGTAGGGTCGACTTCTCTTTCTAAGTGGTTATAACCACCTTAATTAATTCTGGGGGCCGACTTCTCATTATTCTTATTACAATTAGGGTTTGAGCAATCCGCAAAAGGGGATTTGGTCATTTACAATGCCTGACATGATCAATCCACAAAAGGGGATTGATCTAATGAATAATACATCAATAATAAATAGAATACTCTTTGCAGTTACAATATTTCAACACTCCCCCTTAACAAGAAGGGTATTCTACAATAGCATCAGGCGAGAGAGAGGGCAACATCATCAAAAACATCTTGGAACATTGAATGGCGTATCTATAAATCATCGGAAGATTTTCTCATCATCAATAGCAGCAACAACACAACACAAAGGCTGGAGAATCATCAACATAAGCACTAGGATGAGAGTCTTCAGCACGAAGCTGGCTACATAATATCATCATCACGAAGTTGGCATCACAGTACAAGAATGGAAACACAATATCATCAGCATGAAGTTGGTATCATAGTACGATACTGGAAACACAATATCATAAGAATGAAGCTAGCATCACAGTATGAGACTGGCAACATCATCACACCACGAGGTTGGCACACATCATCACAACATAAGGCTGGTATATCACAGCATGAGGCTGGCACATCATCACAGCACGAGGCTAGCACATCATCAGCACGAGGCCGGCATCACAGCACTAGGTTGGCACATCATCATAGCACGAGGTTGGCACATCATCATCACGAGGCTAACATCACAGCACTATTCTGGCACATCATCATCACAGCATGAGGTTGGCATCACAACACTAGGTTGGCACATCATCACATGGGGCTAGCATCACAAAACTACTCCCCCTTTCGAGGGAGGTCCTTATGGAATACACCAAGCTTGTCTCGAAAGTGTTCAAACTTTACACGAGATAGAGGCTTGGTCAAGACATCAGCAACATGTTCATTCATGCTAAATATTGGAGTTTTATGGCTCCTCTCTGCACCATATCATGGATGTAATGATATAGGATCTCTATGTGTTTTGACTTGTCATGGAACACAGGGTTCTCGGTCATCTTTATGCAGCTCTAGTTATCACATAGATTTAGGGTTTCCTCCATCTCTAGATCGAATAGACCTGTCAACAACTTCCGAAGCCATATGACTTCACAACTGGCAGAACAAGCAGCAATGTATTCCGCTTATGTCGTGTTGAGAGAAATTCTTCATTGCTTCCTACTCTACCATGAGATCATGGTTGACCCCAAACTGAAACAACATCATGAAGTGATATTTTTGTCAGAAACACTTCCAACCCAATCTGAATCAGTATATCCACTTAGTTTGAAGTCATGATATCCATTATAACTGAGACCACAATCTAATGTACCCTTAAGGTACCTCATCACATGTTTTGGAGAACCTAGTTGAATGTCTGGGTTCTACCAGAAACTGACTCAAGGTGTTCACAGCAAAATAGATATCTGGCCTAGTGTTCATCGTATACATCAACGATCCAATGATCTGTCTATATAGACTAGCATCAATCAATTCTGACGAAGAGTCAACCAGGAGCTTTAGTTTTGTTTCCATGGGTGTATTCATGGACTTCCACTCCAACATATCAAATCTCTTCAGTATTTCAACTGCATACTTTCCTTGGTTAAGGAAGATCCTCTTTGGGCTCTGCCATACCTCAAGACTAAGAAATAGTTCATTAGGCCAAGGTCTTCCATCTCAAATTCTACAGCGAGCTTCTTCTTACATTCAGTGATGAGATTTTCTTCTCTAGTTAAGAATAATTCATCCACATACAGCAGCAATACAACAGGCTCATCATTCATAACCTTGAAGTAAAGGTTATAATCTTCTTTACTCTTGGTAAAGCCCAAGCTCGTCAGAAAACTATCAATCCTTCCATAACAAGCTCTAGGAGCTTGCTTCAATCTGTACAGAGCCTTGTTCAACTTGCACACATGAGTCTTCATGTCTCCAACTTCAAATCCTTAAGGTTGTTCTATATACACTTCTTCTTCAATGACACCATTCAAGAAGGCATTTTTCACGTCCATCTGGTGTAACTTCCACTTCATCTTAGCTGCAAGGGCTATGATGGTTCTGATTGAAGTGTATTTGGCTACAGGAGAAAATTTCTCTGTATAGTTAATGCCTTCCTTTTGAGAGAAGCCATGAGCAATGAACCTTGCTTTATATTTCTCAATACTTCCATCAGCAGCATGTTTTATTTTGAAAAGTCATTTGAAAGATACCACATCCTTGCTCTTCGATCTGGGAACTATTTCCCATACATCAATCTTTATAATGGATTTGTATTCTTCAGACATGGAATCTTCCCATTCTTTCTTCTGAATGGATTCTTCAAAGCAGGTAGGCTCCTTCTCTAGCCATATAACTGGAGAATGGATTTGGTTTCTTCACTTGTCTCATGGTTCCTTCACGGACACTGTACTTCTCTCCATCTTGAATAAGTTCCCTTTCCCGGGCTAGCTTTCTCTTGTGGGAGATCGTCATATGGGGAGGTTATTGAGATTCTACTATGTCATGATATTCTATAATATCCTCATCATGGGAAGCTATGACTTCCCTCACTGGTTCTGCAACTCAGGGAGCTATAGATTCCTCTTCATATACTTCTTCAAGTTGGCATATTCTTGATTTCTTGAGTGTTGCATCTTCATCAAAGGTTACATCCCTTATGATCCCAATATGATGGTAACTTGTTATATAAATTCTGAAGTCCTTGGAGACCTCATAGTATCCAACAAATATTCCCTTCTTTCCTGAAGGGTCCAACTTGGTTCTCTTGTCTTTTGGAATATGTACAAATACTGGGCAGCCAAATATTTTGAGATGGCTTACTTCTAACTTCTTTCCGGAGAACATATCTTATGGGGTATTGAACCCAAGTGCACTATGGGACAATCTATTATGTACATATACTGTTGTTTTTGTTGCTTCTGCCCATAAGCACATTGGAAGATCTTGATCATGGATCATGGTCTTCACTTCTTCCATTATAGTTCTATTTGTTTCTTTCTGCTACACCATTTTGTTGAGGATTGTAGGGAGTGGTGAGCTCCCTCTTGATCCCGACATATTTGAAAAAATTTACAAAATCTTTTGAGGTGTATTCTCCTCCATTATCTGACCTGAGTATCTTGATCTTTCTTTCAGAAAGATTCTCTATCAAGGCTTTGAATTCCTTAAATTTACTGAACACTTCATCTTTTGATTTCAAAAATTAAACCCGGGTTTTACGAGAATAGTCATAAATAAAAGATACATAGTATACATACCCACTGATGGAGGTTGATCGCATTAGGCCACACACATCTAATTGAATGAGTTATAGGAGTCCTTCTTCTTTACTATCTCTCTTTGGAAAAGGGTTCTTGATGTTCTTCCCTTGTGCACATCCATTGCACACACCTTCATGGTCAACTTTGAGTTCTTGTAGACCTGTGAGTTCCTTGATTACATAAGGTAATGCTTTGTATTTGATCTGGGCTAATATTCTATTCCAAAGTTCACATGGATTCTCAATTGAGTGGGTCATGGCTGCTTCTGTGTGACCCTTTAGCTTATACAAGCCACCTTCTTATTTTCCAATAAAAATTGCTTCTTCCATGGTTTTTCTTTTGGCCCACATAAGAACTTCTCCATCTATAAAGGAAACTCTGAAGCCTTTCTTTTCTAGAGCTGATATGGAGAGTAAGTTCTTTTTCAAACCTAGTCCATAGAGTACATCCTTCATCTTCATTGGAGTCCTAGAATTAAGTTTGTCATTTGATTCTCCTACTCCCTTGATAGGGTATTGATAATCATCTCCAAGTGTAACTTTATGAGAAAACTTGTTTTCTGAAAGGCAAGAGAGAATGTCTCTTTTACCTTTCATGTGCTTGGAAGCACCACTATAAATGAGCCACGTGTCCTCACTAGGTGATAGTGAT
This sequence comes from Picea engelmannii, assembly GCA_009831015.1. NCBI lineage: Eukaryota > Viridiplantae > Streptophyta > Pinopsida > Pinales > Pinaceae > Picea > Picea engelmannii. Next base: position 436,388 of record ML822326.1, read on the forward strand.
CCTGACAGGGTTGAGATTAAGACATCATCTTCAATTTGTTATTTTATCATGTTTGTGGGTGGCTCTTCATATTCAAATGCATGGGCATGATACCTCTTGTGTTTATTCTTGTATTCTTCTCATCTAGTTGGACAATGTTTTGCAATATGTCTAATCTTGTCACAATGGTAACATTGGTAGGATGAGAAATATTTTCCTTTTCTTTGTCCTTTCTGAAAATTCTGGAATCTCCTTGGTTGAGATTCTTTATGTCTGAATTTGTTTTGGGGTTGAGACTCCTTATGAGTTTATTTTTGGAAGTAAGACTTATTTCTTCCTCCTTTAGTGTGATTATCTAGGGCTTGATCTTCATCTCTTGATAGCAAAGCTTCTCAGTTAGCTACCCTTGATTCTTCTTAAATACATTCTTCTCAAAGACTGTCAAATTGTAGTTTCTCCTTTCTAGCAAAAATAGTTTGGATGAATGCATCCCAAGGTCTTGTGATACCATTAAGGGTCGTCATTATGAGTTCATCTTCATCTATAGTATCTCCAATTGCTTCTATATATTCTTTGAATTATGATATTCTGGAGAAATATTCCTGGATTGATTCTCCTTTCTGCATCCTTGTATTCTTGAGTTGAGTTCTTAGGTTCATCTTCCGATTTATGTTATTTCCTTCATATAATCTAGTTAGGGCATCAAACATTTATTTTGGAGTCTTATTTGAAGAAACTTGAGGAATCAAGTGATATTTTATAGAATCTGCAATGATTCATTTAGCCCTAATTGTGTCCTTTTGGTGTTTTGCTTTAGCTGGAGCATCGACAGGTTCTGTTACATATTCTTTAACGAATCTTGCTAGGTCATTCTCTTCAAGAATCAGTCCAATCCTATACTTCCAGGCACGGAATTTTTCCACACCTTCTATCTTGTCAACAAGCTTAGTGCTTGCAGACATCTTTTACCTAAAGCTTGGAAAATGACCAAAAAATGAAAATGCTCAGAATTGAATTTTGAACTTACCAGGAGGTGCGCTTGGCCGAGGCGAATAGCCTGGTGTGTTTAGATTTCAAAAAATCCAAATTTTTCCCCTTCAAACCTGACCAGTGAATTTTTGGACTAGTGCTTCTAGGTTTCTGGTACTTCTTGTTTTCTGGTACTTCTGGTGCTTCTGGTTTTCTGGTACTTATGGTTTTCTAGTACTTCTGTTACTCTGGTACTTATGGTTTTCTGGTACTTATGGTACTGGTGAAAACTAGGGTTTCACTTTCCGGGAGATCTAGCCACTGAAAAGGTGCGCTGAAGGTGCCAAAGAGTTCCTTGAGGTAGGGCGCACTTTTCTAGATGGCTCTTGGGCTAAAATTCTTCTTCAATAAAAAGCCCTAAATTTCATGTACAGCAAAAGTGACGTTTTTATTCTTCTTGTGAAAGATGCTCTCTTCATATTAGCCCTAATACCCTGTTAGAGTTTAGGCTATTATTAGGTTTCTTTTCAATTCACTAGATAACCATAGCATAGATAGGATCACTGAGAAATACACAATCACAAGAGACACATAATTTATCCTTGGAAACCCTCATGGGGGAGAAAACCCATCAAAAAATTCCTTAATATAGATAGCCAATACAATGCCAAGAGAATAAACCAAACACTACAGAAATTCCTCTCCAAGTAATGTGCCTCTCTCTCTCTTCCTTCTTCTCCAACTGCAACTCCAAACTTGCGCTCTGATGAACAAGTGAGTGAGTGAACAAATGAGGCCCTAGCCTCCTTTATTTATACAATATGGCAGGAGATAAACGAAGTGTCTTTTCACTCGCAGGGCCGACTTCTCTTTCAAGGTGGTTAGAACCACCTTAATTAATTCTGGGGGTCGAATTCTCATTCTGCTTATTACAATTAGGGTTTGACCAATCCGCAAAACGGGATTTGGTCATTTACAATGCCCGACATGACCAATCCACAAAAGAGGATTGATATAATGAATAATAAATCAATAATAAATATAATACTCTTTGTAGTTACAATATTTCAACAGAATGTCCCGTAAGTGCATAGCTTCATGGGTTTAGCGGGATACTATCGATGGTTCGTTGAGGGTTTTTCGAAGATAGAAAATCCGAATACGAAATTGCAGAAGAAGAACAAGAAGTTTGTTTGGACCAAGAAATGCACGGAATCATTTTGGAGGCTCGAGGAGTTTTTGACAACAACACCGATACTAGAGGTCCCTGACATGGATGTGGACTTCTTGGTATGCACTGATGCATCCAAGGAAGGCTTAAGCGGAGTCTTGATGCAAGACGGTCGAGTGATCGCTTACATCTCAAGAAAGTTGAGAAGGCATGAGGAGAAATATGCAACACACGACTTGGAGTTGTTATCCATTGTTTATGCCTTGAGAGTTTGGAGACACTACCTTATTGGATGGAAATTTGAACTAAAAACGGACCACTGTGGACTACAACACATCTTTGCGCAAAGCGACTTGAACGTGTGACAACGACATTGGTCAGAATTGCTTAGAAAGTATGATTTTGAGATTACTTACATAAAAGGGACAGTAAACAGAGTGGCAGATGCATTGAGTCAGAGACCATGTATCTTTTTGGTGATGCCTCTTTAGAATAATCTATGTGAAATATTCTCACTTTACAGCGTGACAATGACTGGTACAAAGCGGTCAAGGATTTTATCGAAAAAGCATAATGATGGCACCAAAATTTGAAGGATTTGCTATGGACGACGACGGATTATTGAGATTTAAAATTCAAATTTATGTACCGCCCAACGACGAGTTGAGGAGTTTGATCCTAAACGAGGCTCACAGAGTAGTGTACATGGATCACTCGGTAGTCACGAAGATGAGGGAAGACCTTAAACCCTTATTCTTCTAGAAAGGAATGAAGGTAGACATAGTCAACTACATGGCAATATGTCTAGAATTTCAGCAGGTGAAGGTTGAACATAGACATCTGGTAGGATTACTACAGCCACATGCTATTCTGGAATCGAAATGGGAAGTCATTTCGATGGATTTCATTGTTGGATTTCCATTGACGGCAAGGAAACACGAATCGATTTTTGTGGTAGTCGACACTTTGATGAAGAGTGCTCATTTTATTCATGTGCATACGACGTATCAGGAACCTAACATAGCTAGAGTTTTCATCAATGATATTGTGAGGTTGCATGGTGTGCCTAAGAGGATTATATCCGATAGAAGATCGGTGTTTACCGGACGATTTGGACTAGTTTCCGAGAGGCCTTGTGAACCCAACTTAACTTTAGTACCGCGTATCACCCGGAGACAAATCAGAAGTCCAAATGAACAAACCAAATCTTGGAATATATGTTGAGTATGTACGTTATGGACCAACAAAAGCATTGGGAGGAGTTCTTTCCACTGGTAGATTTTTTGTACAACAATAGCTATCAAAGCACCATTAAGATGGCGCCTTTCAAGTTTCTTTATGGGAGACTGTGTCAAACGCCTTTGAGTTAGGATCAGCTTGAGGATAGGATCCTGGTGGGACCAGAAGTGATCCAAGAAATGGAATATCAAATGCAAACAATAAGACAAAGGATCAAGGAAGCGCAAGATCAACAGAAGAGTTATGTTGATCTGCATCGTGTCGACCGTAGTTACGAAGTTGGCAATTGAGTCTTCTTGCAGGTGAAACCGCGTACGATTTCGATCAAGTTTTGCAAGGGTGCTAAACTCTCTCCTAGGTTCATGGGACCTTTAGAGATTGTGGAAAGGAAGAGTCACGTGGCCTATCGACTAGCCTTGCCTGATTTTTTAAGGAGTATGCACAATGTTTTTCACGTATATGTTTTGAGGCATTATATTAGTGATCCTACACATGTTATTGAAATGAATTCCTTGCATGTATCTGACGAGGGTGCACTCACGGCAGATCCAATCCACATCCTGGACCATTGCATTCGACATATACGGCCTCAAATAGTAGATCAGGTCAAGGTCTAGTGGGACAACTATATTCTGCACTCGACGACCTAGGAGGACACATATGATATGCATCAGCAGTTTCCATTTTTGTTGATAGCTAGACCTATGATATTCTGGTGCACTTTATTTCATCACTTACATACTGTGAAACTTCAGGACAAAGTTTGAAACAAGAGGGGGTGTATGTAATATCCCACTCTTGCACGCACTGAGTGAACTTATTCTTTGAGAACACTTGCATGCAAGTTATCCAGGTTACTATACTATTGGTCGTTTTTATTATGATTATGAGATATTGTGGATTTGATGATATGTTATTTTTTTGTATTTACATATACATGTGCTATTGATTGGGTTCTACTGATGTTACACATTATTTTGGTCACTCTGATGATGAATTTACAAGCATGTAATCAGGCCCTCAAAATCATCTTTTGCCTGAGAAAAGTGACTGCTTTCCTCCACTGCAAGACTACTTTTTAGAAGGACACTGCAGGCTACCCATAGTGTACAGTGTGGAAATCCATGATTTCCACATGTTGATCTATAGTTGACCGTTGGGATTTACATAGGTTGTAATATAGGTAGGGTGCAGTGGTGTTTGAAAGCCAAAAGAGGAAAGAGGTTCAAGAAGTTTCTAGAAGGGGAATCTTCTGGAATGTGAGGTGGCGTCCATATGGTTACGATCCTACTGACTTCTCTGATATGGTGGGATCATCCTCAGCCCTTTAACCACTCCATATTCTCCTATATAATAATGGGCTTCTCATGGAAAAGGTTAAGCACAGTTAAGCAAAGTTGAGAAAAGGATTGTTGGAAGAATAGGCTGGAGATCGGGTGAAGAATATTATTTCAGTTGATACTTGAGGTCTACATTTTCCCATCAAGCTTCTTAAGATCATCTTCATGCAAATATCAGAGAAAGTATATGTGTGTGTTGGAACGAAGGACCACTAAAAGGGAACTTGCGACATCAAGGCATTTCGATTGTATGTTCCACTTTTGTTCAATATAATACAGTGGCATGTTTCTTTCCCATAAAATTATTCTCATTTTATTACATGACTCCTTGATCACATGTTTAATTTTTCATTGAATCTATCATAGTTGCTTTCACTTTGGTTGGTTTGTGTCATTGCAGATCTGGTTTCACAAGAGCACCGGAGTGAAGTGAGAACAACAAAGATATAAGGAAGCGATCTCAAAGGTAAGTCATCAATTCCCTCTTTGACACTCAGATAAATGATTGTAACTTAGGGAAAGCGTCATGTCTTGTCTTGTTTTATTCTAGATTCAGGTGGATCTAGAGAGATTAGTTTATGTCTGCATTTACCGATTTATCCTATAACAAAATTGGCAGCTCCACTGGAGATACGACTTGATTGCAGTTTTTTGTTGGCCATTTTTTTTTCCTACTCTTTTTTATCTGAATTCAGTCTCTGAGTCTATGGGAGATCCATTCAGACTCTCTGAGTTTGAAAGTTCACTGAGGTTTTTACCTTTTTTCTCATAATTTCTTGATTTTCAGACGTGTCCACATTGCACCCTATACCTAGCCTGTGGAAAACTTTGATTTCTACACCCTAGCTATTTGCTTCAACGTGTAATTTACGCACCCTGTCTGTTTCTGGCCTACAGAAACTCTAGATTTCCACACTATAATGTGTTATTAGCCTGTGGCAGCGTCTGTGAAATTTTTGAGTGGGGTTTTGGCCTTGGTTGATGCCCAGTTTTTGCATTAGTCAGCTAGGGGGGAATTTTTTAGCTAGTATTTGATTGTTTTTCTCATGCTTAACACGTTGTTGATTGGTTTTCGGAGATCGAACACCTCTCTTAGTCATTTTCCAGTTTTCATTTTTTATTTTTAACAACAAGGGTATAATCTTTGAGCTTGTATCTGAGTGCTTGTTCGATTAAAAATCTTGGATTGGATTTGAAGTTTTGGATTGATTACATATTCTGGATTGCTTGATGATTGAGAGTTTATTTCTTCGTTTGCATTTGGGGAAATACTTTCTCGTCATTTTTTACTTTTATCTTCATTGAAAGTTTGATTTGGGTGCTTGTTGAAGGTATAAATTTTCTTGGATTACTTGCCCTTTCTCTATCATGCCCTTGGTTTGGTCTTAGAAAGGAAGAATTTGAAGTTATCCATTCTTTTGAATAATCAAACATAAGAAAATTTATTTCATTTAAGAGAAGAGAACATTGAAGAACTTCATTGTTTATTGGTTGTTTGAAATTGTGTTCATTTAAAGAAAAAGGAAGTATATTTTGTAGTTTACATCATTCCGAAAACACCTTCTCCCTGTTGTAGATAGAATTCATTGACCAAAAATTTGCATCATTCATTTCTATTTGCTTATTGTTGGGTCAAGGTCTTACACAACATCGGTTTCATTCCCGTCTCCCTCTTGAGTAACAACAACCTTCAAAAATATTGCAAAAATCTAAAACTTAATTAGTAATTTTTCTAGGGCTCTTTTACACCAACATTAGCTAGGATAGAGCTTTGGAATAGGCGGTGAGACACACTCTCCAAAGCACAAAACACACAATAGCATCTTGTGATAGGGAGTGTTAAATTCCATTTGCAACATTTTGTCCTGGGAAGCCCTTCTCACACAAGGGTCAAACCTGAGGTTGCATTGAGATTGACAGAGTTACTCACCCTAATTTGTTGATCTCGGTGTAGAGATTGCACGAATTATGGGGGTCGCTTGAATGTATACCCACAATTATGAGTGGAATCCTCTCACATTGATTTCGGGCTAGATACCCTGCCCTTGCGCGTGGATCGGACTTTCGACTGTCTCCCCAGGCGTCACTGTTGTTTTTGGTAACCTTAGTTGCCTATATTCTTAGGGTCTTACACGAGGTGATTGTGGAGGGGCAAGTCTTCACGGTACCTAGAATCGACGTTGTCCAGACTCACTCGAGCTCCTTGGAGGGTATACCCACAATTATGTGTGGGATCTTGCACCAGGGTGTAATTCCATTAAGCAGGTCATCAACATAACTTTTCTGCCCTAGCCCAGCCCCTTCTTGTCTTGACTTCATGACATTGGATTTCATCATCAAATAGCGACTTTGGAATAAGAAGGTTTTGTTTGCTTGGTTTTGATTCCTAGATTCTACTAGCGAGTGTTCTTTATTTACATAATTGGCCATATATTTTTTTCGTAAAATTTTTGGTTCGGCCAACATTGACCCTCCACATCGTTCTCGTAGCATGCAAGGACTACCTCTAGAAGATACGAAAGTTTCTCAACCCTTGCCTCCTAATCCACCAGAGGACTCTCCTCAACAGAGTGAGATCCAGGACCACATACATTCACAAGAGGAAAGAATTGACTCTTTAAAAGTTTTCAAATCGTTTCTGATTCTTTGGATGCTTTCCGCTTACCTCCTAGATACGAGAGACGTATTCTCTAACTAAACTCATCCGGAGAAATTGTTGTTGATACTTCTGGAATACCAACTGGAATCCTTGTTGGCCTTGAAAATGAGGATCATTTTTGGACCACTGACATATCTCAAACTCCGACTTCTAGGCAGAACCCTCCCGACTCAGAGGCACAAGCTGAGATACCTGTCATTTCTGAACCACGCGAGACATCTACTACATTTACGATACCTTTAGATCACTTTAACAGTACAACTTGCTATTTCTTCGTTGGTTCATAGGCTAGTCCTAGCTCAACTATCCCTCTTCATCAGGCCCATTCCACAATGGTCCCAAACACTACAATTATTCTCACCGGGAATTCGGTGGCTAGCCAAACTCCTATTGGTACACCGCTTTCGTCTAGACAAATCTCGTCACTCCCTCTTGGGTATAATGCTTTGAATGCTTCTATCCCCATTCCTACCCAAGTTCCATCTGGAACTTCTGAAGTCTTTACTCCTCCTGGGTATAATGTTGCTTCCGGTTCTATTCCGACACCATCCCAGTTCTTCTACGGAGGGTCTTATCCACCTTTTATAGGAGGATTCAGACCCAGTGGCTCTACCACATTTGGAATTTCTACTCCATTATTTACTTCTGGTTATCATATTCCTATTGGGGGACAGTATAACCCAAGGGGGAAAACTCAATTTGGAGGTCAAACCCAAATTGGGGCATCATCCTCACCTGGAGGACAACCCCCACTCAGAGGATATAATCCATAATATGGACAGAACATCCCTGGATCACTAACCCAGTATTGGAATCTTATTATTCAAGGAAATCCACAATCATCTGGGGGGAAACAAACTCGAGTTAGCTCTTTTATACCCCCTAGTTTGGGCCAGTCATACATCGGTTCTTCCAATCCCATTTGGGGTTCGAACATTCAATCTAGTGTCCCTCTCCAAGGGAACATCCCCAATCAATACAACCTTATGGGCTACATGCCTCCGCACACACATCTGAATTTGTTTGGACCTTCGCCTCACATGAAGACTGCTTATGGTCCTACTAGTATATTGATGGGACTCCCTCCCCAAAGTCACCAGTATCCTTCTGTGAATAGACAATTACCCTTTTTATCCACTTTGGATCTACCTGATTTGTCTAGAATCTTGAATGATCCTATCCTACATTCTCCCCACTGGCCCGTTATACCGGCCAAATTACCGTCTGACATTCCAAAACTTGATGGTAAACTGGGAGAGGATCCTCACAACCATGTCATGACTTTCCACCTTTGGTGTTCATCCAAATCTTTGATGGATGATTCCATTCGGTTACGACTCTTCCAAAGAACTCTCATTGGTTCGGCTGCAAAGTGGTATATATAACTACCATGAGGTTTCTTCACACACTTTAATACCCTATCCATGGCTTTCCTTACACACTACCAATTACCGATTCGTTATGAAACGGGAACTGAGATCCTGAGTTCCTTCAAGCAAACTAAGGCCACTCACATCTCTAATCACATTCATGAGTGGCGATGAAGACGACGTTTGATCAAACTCGATCTTCCCGGTCAGTTATTGGCAGAGTGGTTCATGAAATCATTCGTGAATGAAATCTCTCACAATATTTCCAAGGGTGGAGTTGTCACTCGCACTCAGTACCTTGACCTCGTTTATTCACAAATGGGTACTCTTTATGACTTACTCACTGATGCACCTCGCCATTCTACTACCGCTACCTCAACTACCCCTGCTGCTTCTCATGCGGCTTACGGTGTGATTATCACTTTCCATGATCAACCTCAAAATATGCAAGCCTCTCCCACCAACCCCAAGTATAATGCTTCTAATGTTCAAAATGATTCATCTCCTACTCCTCCTGCCAACAAAACCTCTGAAGTTAACTCTGTTCAATCCACCCCTGCCAGAAAGAATAAATCTAAAAAAGGGGGTAAGAATAAGGAGTATAAAAATAACCTGCAGTCTGAGAAATCCAAAGCCCAACCTGTTGATGATAAGGATAAGTGCAAACCCCGATACCCTTGCCTTATCTATGGTAACGATCACTATATGAAATATTTTCCAAGACGGGCTGAGGTTACTAAGTTCCTCCAAGGGACCATGAAACCTCCCACACCTGCCATTTTGTCTCAACCTTTCCCTTCTCAACAGCAGGCCCAATTGTTCATCCATGAACAACCCTCTCCCTCCACTACTTCTTATGTACTCATGTGTACTAGTGATTCTAGAAAGAATGACGTTATACTTACCACTCAGGCCAAAGATTACTCTTCCTCAAAGGAGAAGGTTGACGATATACCACCTTCATTAGTTCAACAACCTCCCTCAACTTCACCTCCCAACGGTCCTCTTCATATTGAAGGACTGAGTCTCGATACAGTTCTTCACCCTCCCCCAAAAGGTGTTGTTCAAAAGTCTGCCTTCAACCCTCATGCACGTGCCACTCAGAACTATAGTATTGTAGAAGATCTAGTGCAAGCACCTTCTGCGATGTCAGCTCTCGAAGTCCTTCAAACTTTCCCTACTCAACGGAAGGCACTACTAAAGGCTATCGGTGGAATTGATCCTACGGATACAAATTTGATAATTTTTTACCTCGAAGATCACATTCTGAGACTTCCCCCTCAATTAGCATTCCAAATACAAGTTGTTTTCTTCGACAAGAACATCTGTAGGATTGTTATTGATGAGGGTTCCTCCATGTGTGTAATGTTTGTTGCATGTTGGAAGGCCATTGGCTCTCCTCCTCTTATGGAATCACATAACACGCTTAAAGCCTTCAATGGCTCTGGCTTTAAGCCCTATGGTGTACTTCCTTCATTGTCTATTACGTTGGAAGGAAAATTGGTCAATGTTGAAGTTGAGGTCTTTGATGCACCTCTTGATTATAACCTCTTACTTGGTCGTAGCTGGATTGATGCGATGCGTGCCATTGTGTCTACCCTTTTCCATGTTTTACATTTTCCACATCAAGGAAAGGTCATTACTGTCAACCAGCTAGCCTTTTTCAACTCTGACACCCGTACTAGAAATGTACCTTTTATCGCGAAGACATCGCCTGGGTATGAGAACGTCAGTGTGGGCCTACTTAAAGATTCAACTCTGATGGGTACATTCCCAATCCCACCTCCCGATGCTCCACCTCCTTTGGTTGCCTCTATCAACATGATTTCCACCTCCGTTCGCAAAACTCACACGTTTTCTGACCCGTGGGTAATACCCAAACTTGGTGATTATCCTCGCTACAACAACCAAATGCCTTTAAGTCTGGTTGAATCCACCTATCAAGCCATTCAATCGCCAACCCCTTCTACCCTCTCTCTCGGTGATTTGTCTCATAACCCGTTCCACATTATTTTTCCCATGGATGAGATGATTGTGTCGGTTATGTTGATGGAAGACACCCCTTGGGATGATGGACATCATCATTCCATTCTCTTCCTCGAACAACACACCATCGAGAATTACCAACAAATCTTGATTTCGTCAACCATTGTTGTCAATTCCTCTATTCCCGAGTTGTCACACGACTTGTTATATGAAGGGAACTTAAGTAATATTTCACCCACCATCCCCCTCGACATATCCATTAAACCTAGAGTTGTTGAAAATGTTCACATCGGAGCTTCGTGCTCCATTGACGAGGTTGTCTTATATAAATCACTTTTCCAAGAGTTTCGTGACATCTTCACTTGGATCTATGAAGAAATGTCGAGTATTGACCCTGATATTGTTGTACATGAAATTAAGACGTACCGGGGTGCTAGACCCGTCCGGAAGAGACTTCGTCTGGTCCACCCCCGTAAAGCAGTTGTTATTAAGCTTGAAGTCAAAAAACTTCTTAAAGTTGGATTTATTTATCCTGTGGCTTTAATTGATTGGGTATCCAATCTCGTTCCGGTTAACAAGAAACAAGGTACGATCTGTGTCTGCGTTGATTATAGGGATATCAATCAAGCTTGTCCTAAGGACAACTTTCCCACCCCCTTCGTTGACCAGATCGTTGACGATTACGCTGAGAGTGATATCTTCTCTTTAATCAACGGTTTCTCTGGCTATAATCAAATCAACATCTTGCTTGTGGATCAATACAAAACCTCTTTTATTTGTCCTTGGGGCACCTTTGCCTACCGGAAACTACCCTTCGGTTTAAAGAACGTCGGTGTGACTTTTCAATGTGCCATGTCTTATTCTTTTCATGATATTAAGAACATTGTGCAGTCATATCTAGATGACCTATCGGCGCATTCCATGCATCGTAGTGACCATCCAGCACACCTCCGATCCATTCTCCTTCGTTGTCGGTTCTATCGTATACGCTTAAACCCACACAAATGTGTTTTCTGTGTGGATTCCGGCCGACTTCTAGGTTTTACCATTTCATGCTAGGGGATCAAGATAGATCCTTTGAAGGTCAAGGCGATCCTCAATATCTCTCCTCCTTCTTCACTTCGCCAGCTTCAATGTTTGCAAGGGAAGGAAAACTTTTTGTGTCGTTTCATCCCAAGATATGCTCAATTAACGCTCAGATTTACTCGACTACTAAAGAAATATTCTGAGTTCATATGGGATTCCACTGCCAACAAATCTTTCGAAGCTTTGAAATTGACTTTAACCCGTACCCCATTACTTTTCCCACCCGATTATAGTCGAGATTACTTCCTTTATCTAGCTTCTTTGGACTCTACCATCGCCATGGTTATAGTCCAAGAATATGATTCACACGACGAACATGTCATCTATTATTTGAGTCGGAGTCTCACAACCACCGAAACCAAATATTTACATGTTGAAAAACTGGCCCTGACAGTTATTCAAGTTGTCCAATGTTTTCTTCACTACATCCTATTACGCAAGACCACTGTAATTTTTTATTGCAACCCCATGCAGCACATTCTTACACGCCAATTGCTAGGGGGAAAGTACTCTAAATGGATAGTGATTCTCCAAGAATTTGACTTAGAATTCAAAAACGTTAAGTCTAAGAAATCTTTGGTGTTTGTCGAACTGATGTGTGACCTTCCCTGCACTGAGACAGAAAACGTAGCAATAGATTATTTACCCAACAAATCTCCTTTTCTTATCAGTTTCGATGACCTTTGGTATGGAGATATCATTATATATCTCCAGACTCAAAATTTCTACCCTGATTGTCGTCGTATACGATATCAAGCTCTTCAATATATCATCCTCGGTCACACTCTTTATCGTCGTGGAGTTGACTCCATTTTTCGACGATGTCTCACCTATGATGAGGCTGAAAAGGCTTTGAATGACTGTCATTCTGAAGTATGTGGTGGTCACATGTCTGGGTATGCTATTGCCCAAAAGATCTTACGAGGAGGGTATTTTTGGCCTTATTTATTCAAGGACTATATTACCGCCATCCAAAAATGCCATGGTTTCCAAATGTATAATAATAAAATAAGATCACATCCTGCTCCCTTACACCCTATAGTTTCCGTTGGACCTTTCAGAAAATGGGGTATCGTTTTCATAACCTGTAACCCTCACTCGGTCGGGGGGCATGGATACATTATCGTAGCCGTGGATTATTTCACGAAATGGGTCGAGGTGATGCCTACATTCAACAATACGAGTAAAATTGCAACCCTTTTCATATTTAATCATATTATTACTCGATTGAGGATCCCACAAGCTATCATTACTGATCACGATAGCCATTTTTGAAACTTTATGATGTCTGGACTTACCGAAAAGTTGGGTCTTCAACATGAAAACTCAACCCCCTACTATCCATAGGCCAATGACCAAGTTGAAGCAATAAATAAAATCCTTATCACTATGCTTCATTAGATAATAGGAATCCATAAGACCAGTTGGCACACGATGTTGTTTTCAGCATTATGGGCCTATCGGACATCCGTGAAGTCTGCTATGTCCCTCAAGCAATCCAAGAAGGATAATAAATTATCACTAAAGTACTATGTCCCTTATAAGGTGTTGCAAAAGATTGGTACTATGGCATACAAATTGGAGTTGCCTGCATCTTCACGAGTACACCCAGTTTTCCATGTTTCATGCTTAAAGAACGTTATAGGCAACAAGATTCCAGTTCAAACTATATTTCCAGAACTTGACAAGGAAGGAAAAATCATATTGGAGCCTGAAGCCATCACTGACACAAGAATTCGCCAGCTAGGGAATAGATCCATTTCAGAGTATCTCATTAAATGGAGGAAACTACCGGCTGAAGATTCCACTTGGGAAGATGATTCTTTTATACAGAAGCATCCAGAGTTACTCAAGCATTGTGGACAACACTTGTCTCAAGGGGAGGGGCAT
>ML822327.1:25605-38655 GCA_009831015.1 Picea engelmannii
CAAAACATGTGATGAAGAAGAAAAAATATGTCTGCATCCCTGTACATGAACATCGAAGTCATTATGCCTGCAAAAGTTACACTCAAAAGGGCATTAGGGATTAGGTTTTAATCAATAAATAATTATAAAATAACATGGTAAAAGTAAATATAAATAAGTAAAACTCTTTTTAGCATATCATTTTCACTTTTCCACTATTTGAGCCCAAAAACCCCTCTTTTACCCTTGAAATTCGGCGTCAGATTGCGGGAGTTACGAGCATCCATTCGACGAGCCGTCAGTGACGGTGAGGTAGGCTCTTTGTCCTCTACTCTTTCATGGTTTAAATTTTCATTTTCATTGGTAAAAACACATTTTTTGAGTTTTTTTTGTGAGCCATTCTTGCGCTCATCCATTCTCGCAGGTGGGCTACACGGGACCTGCGAGAATGGGTCATTCTCGTAGGTGAGCCCACAGTAGCCTGCGAGAACCTCGCACTGTGTCTCAAGGGCACCTGCAAGAACCGCAAAGCATAAAAAAAATTTGAAGTTTTGCTCAATGAAAGAAAACCAATTTATGAATAGAGTTATTAATCTCCTTTTTGTGCTTCTTATGTAAGTAATTGGCCATCAAAATGGTTTTGGAATGGAATGAAAGGGAGCACAAAGAAGATAATGCCATTGTCAGAAATCATCTGCCCACCATTGCCTCTTTGAGAAACTATGGTCTTCTGAAGTACTTTCGTATCACGGGCATGAGGGCCCAAATCAGGTTATTAGAGTACCTTGTGCATATGTGGGATCCCGATCAGCAAGTATTCCATGTAGGGGTCCATACACTGTCCTTGGATATTGAGGACATTTACTTCTTGACTGGACTGTCATGGTGTGGGTACCACGTGAGCCTGACTGGTAGCAGAGGTGGTGGGTTGCCCATGAGTGAGTATTGTCGCTTACACTGTGTTCCTGAGGCAGAGAGGAAGAAAGTGAAAGTAGCTATTTGGGGAGTGCAGGATTTGACCCTCCGCACTATTTTATTCACCATTGCACGTATGGCTGGGAGCTCCACTCCTCACATGGCGCTCCAGAGTTACTTTCAATATGCCATAGAGTGTATTGAACCTCGGGTTTTTAACTGGGCAGATGCAGTGCTTCATAGCATGAAAAAGCAGTTGACCAAATGCAGACGAGGCAACCTGAAGCAATTTGGGTACGGATCTTTGTTAGTGTCCTTCTTTATCGAGAGGGTTCCATTACTGAGGCTGCAGGTTGAGTGGAATTTACCGGCTCCCAGGGATCCAAGAATGTTGAGATGGTGTCAGCTCATGGCCCGGCACGTAGCTGGACCAATTATCAAGTATGATGATACCTTCTTCGACTGGTTGCGACCACAGATGTTGATGGTCGACGATTATGCTTATGCCAGGTTAGATTTTCGAGGAGATATAGACTTAGTCCTGTCGGAGGATGCTTAGTGGGGGGAACTTGGTAAGAAGTACACATTTTTTCTTTTTAAATGTTTTTGTGAATTTTATTATATGCAAATGTTTTTATATATGTTCGTCCAAAGACTAAATACAAAATTCATTTTTTTGATGACACAGATGTGGGACCTTACAGACCTCCTGGTACTTCTCCCATTCAGCGGCAAGGAGAGGTAGCACCAGTGCCACAATGGGACGTTAAGGATTATCAAGCAGTGGAACAAAACCTAGAGGGTTTAACAGCAGATATTCCAGACATGCCTCTTGGAGAGGTTCCACGATGTTATCAGCGTCACACAATAGGAGTGTCAGATTCCATAGGCCGACTGCTCCGTAGGGTTTCCCAGGAAGTCATATGTTACCGTGAACATCATCCATGATGTCACTTTGTAGAAGCTATAAGCTTCAGATTTTGACATTTTGGTCTTCAGACAGAACTTTTTGTAAAAAACTCTTTTGATCGTTATATATACATACGGCTTCTACCGGTTTATCTTGTGTTATGAAAATTGATGTGATTTATAAATTATCCAAATGTCTGTCTAATACATAGTTAGCCAATGCATCAGTTAATGTATTTAGACATATAGGAATATGTTGATATTCAATATAATCAAAATAATGTTCCAAGAGGAAAATTCGCAAATACACCCATAACAAAGTAGAACTTCGAATAGTATAGACATTACTTCACTGTAGTACTACAAGCTGCGAATCGAGTCACACAACCAAATTACGGATTCCGAACGAGATAGCATCAATCAACAATTCGATAACGGCGCTATACTCTGCAATATTGTTGGTCGCACGCCTGAGACACACACCTCGTAAGGAGACAAGTTTGTTTGTAGGGGCATAAATTGCCCATGCAGCAGAAGCAAGGTTCTGAGTACTACGGCTAGCGCCATCAGCGAAACCAATATAGGGTAGCGAAGACTTCGACATCTGGAAATCAAACACAACGTTACATAAGGGCAGAGACCAGATAACGACAAAAGCAAGCTACAATAACACACAAGAAGTATGATACAATAAAAATACAAGTACTCGTGCACAGATGATTTTATGCATAGTACTTCTTCAAGTACAACCCATTCCTGGGTTCACTCAAAGGGATACCATCGTAATCTACTAACTCATAAGCTCATTTTTCCAAAACTCGTCGAACGATATAAGGACCTCACCACATGGCTTCGAATTTTCCATCTCCTAGCATATCTCGATCTTGTTCATAGAGGAGAACAAGATATCCTTCGGAGAAAACACTAGGCCTTACATGTTTGTCGTATTGGGCCTTGACACGTTTTTTTTTAGCTTCTATGACTAGGGTAGCATCGCGTCGAGTTTCGTCTAATCGCATAAGATACAATAGACGTTCTTCCTTAGCAGAAGTGTTTGGTAGGAGTTCAACAGCTAGTTTTAAAGAGGGTATCTCGCATTCAATCAGGAGAATGGCTTCCAAACCATAGACTAATTGGAAAGGTGTAAACCCAGTAGCAGACTTGACGGATGTCCGATAAGCCCACAATGTTGAAAACAACATTGTATGCCAACTTGTTTTGTGAATCCCTATCATTCGTCGGAGCATAGTTATGAGAACTTTGTTAATTGCTTCGACCTGGCCGTTAGCTTGTGGGTAATAGGGCGTTGAGTTATCATGGCGAAGATCCAACTTTTCAGTAAGTTCGAGCATCATGAAGTTTCTAAAGTGGCTATCATAATCAATGACGATAGCTTGGGGAACACCAAAATGAGCTATGATGTGATTAAAAATGAATAATCTTGTGGTCTTTCCAGTGTTGTCAAATGTCGGCATCGCCTCGGCCCATTTCGTAAAGTAATCAATGGCTATAATAATGTATTCATGCCCCCCGGCCGAGTGAGGGTGACATGTCATGAAATCGATGCCCCATTTCGCAAAGGGACCAACGAAGACCACAAGGTGAAGAGGAGCCGGATGTGACCGGATCTTCTGATTATAGGTCTGGCAAGCATGGCATTTTTGAACGGCGATTATGCAGTCGTTAAATAAAGAAGGCCAAAAATACCCTGCTCGTAAGATATTTTGGGCAGTAGCATACCCAGACATATGACTACCACATGCTCCAGAATGGCAGTATCCCCGAGGATAATATATTGACGGGCCTGGTAGCGTATTCGACGTCGATCAGTACTAGACAAAGTTGGCCAGAAAGTCTGGGTTTCGAGATATATAATGATATCACCATACCAAAGATCATCAATGCTGATAAGGAAAAGAGATTCATCGGGTAATGAATCAGCTGCTACATTTTCCGTTTCAGAATAGGGAAAGTCGCAGATCAACTCAGCAAATACTAAGGACTTCTTGGACTTGGCGCGTTCGAATTCCAAGTCAAACTCCTGGAGTATCACAATCCATTTGGAGTATTTTCCCCCTAGCAATTGACGTGTAAGAATGTGTTGCATAGGGTTGCAGTGAGAAATCACTGTAGTCTTGCACGAGAAGATATAGTGCTGGAAGCGTTGGACGGCTTGGACGGCAGCCAAGGCCAGTTTTTCGACATGTAAATACTTTATTTCGGTAGGCGTTAGACTTCGACTCAAGTAGTAAATAACATGTTCGTCGTTAGCATCATCCTCTTGGATGAGAACCATACCAATGGTGTAATCCGAGGCAGCAAGGTAGAGGAAATAATTGTGACTGTAATCCGGAGGAAAAATAAGTGGATCACGCGTTAGGGACAATTTCAAAGCTTCGAAAGAATTGTTGGCGATGGTAGCCCATATGAACTCAGACCCCTTTTTTAGTAGCCGCATAAATCCACGAGTTATCTCGGCATAATTTGGGATAAAATCATGAAGAAAGTTTGCTTTCCCCTACAAACTTTGTAATTGGCGAAGAGTAGAAGGAGGAGGGAGATTAAGGATCGCCTATACCTTTAAAGGATCCACCCGGATCCCTTGACGCGAAACGATAAAACCTAGAATTCGGTCGTATTCCACGTAGAAAATGCACTTATGAGGATTCAAACGTATACGGTAGAACCAACAGCGGACGAAAATGGCTCGGAGGTGGGTTGGATGATCGACTCAGCACATTGAGTGAGTGGTTAAATCGTCCAGATATGGTTGGACGATGTGCTTGATATCATGGAAAGCATAAGACATAACACGTTGAAAAGTTGCACCAGCATTCTTGAGACCAAAAGGGAGTTTCTGATAGGCAAAAGTACCCCAAGGACAAATAAAAGCAGTCTTATGTTGATCCTCGGGAACAATGTTGATTTGATTATACCCAGAGAAACCATCCATCAGAGAGAAGATTTCACTTCCGGCGCAATCGTCAATAATCTGATCGACGAAAGGGGTAGGAAAGTTGTCTTTGGGACAAGCTTTGTTAATATCCCTATAATCAATGCATACATGAATTGTGCCTTGTTTCTTGTCGATCGAGAAAAGATTGGAAACCCAGTCTGTGAGAGCCACTGGATAAATAAAGCCTGCTTTAAGAAGTTTCTCGACTTTGAGTTTGATAGGAGCCACTTTACGTGGGTGAACTGGACGAAGGTGTTGCCGGACGGGTTTAGCGTCGGGGTATGTCTTAATCTCATGTATCACAATCTCAGGTTCGATACCCGGCATTTCTTCATAGCTCCAGGCGAATATGTCACGAAACTCTTTGAAAAGGGATGTGTAGATGACGATTTCGTCAGAAGAACACGAAGCTCCGATATGGACATTTTCGACAATTCCAGGTTTGACGGATATGTCGAGGGGAATAGTGGGTGAGATATTGCTTAAGTTCCCTTCAGAAAACACATCGTGTGTGGACGCGGGAATGGTTGAGATGACGACAACGGTCGACGAGGTCGAGATCCGTTGATAGTTCTCAATGGTATGTTGCCGGATGGAACGATGATGTCCATCATTCCAAGGGGTGTCTTCCATGACAGACATGATCATCTCATCTATGGGAAAAATGACACGGAAAGGATCTGGAGATAACTCACCAAGAGAGGGGATAGAAGGGGTTGCTGATTGAATGGCCTGATAGGCGGATTCGACCAGACTTAATGGCATTCTGTCGCCATAACGAAGATAATCTCCAGGGTCAGGTACTATCCATGGGTCGTGAGACGCAGGAAGTTTGTGAATCGAGGTGGAGATCATGTTGATTGAAGCAACAAACGAGCGTGGAACATCGGGTAGTGGAATGGGGAAAGTACCCATTAATGAAGAGTCTTTGAGAAGGCCCACACCAACGTTCTCATAACCCAGTGGAGTTTTAGCGATGAACGGTACGTTGCCAGTACGGGTATCAGAATTAAAGAAGGTGAGTTGGTCGACGGTGATGACCTTTCCTTGATGTGGGAAACGTGCCACACGGAAAAAGGTCGACACAACTACGCGCATGGAATCAATCCAGCTGCGGCCAAGCAGAAGATTGTAATCAAGGGGAGCGTCAAAGACTTCCACTTCGACTTGGACCGTTTTGCCTTCTAACGTGATAGGCAACGAAGGAAGGACACTGTAGGGCTTAAAACTGGAGCCATTGAAGGCTTTAAGAGTGTTCTGGGATTCATTCAAAGGGGGAGAGCCAATGGCTTTCCAGCAAGCAAGAGACATGACACATGTCGAGGCACCCTCATCGATAACGGTTCGGAAAATGTTTTTGTCAAAGACAATCAATTGGATCTGGAATGCGAGTTGAGGGGGTAACCTTGGAATGTGATCTTCCAAGTCAAAATTTATTAAATTCATATTTGTCGGATCAATTCCACCGATAGCTTTCAACAGTGCCTTCCGTTGCATAGGACAACTTTGAAGGACTTCGAGGGCTGACATCGCAGAAGGTGCTTAGGCCAGATCTTCAACAATGTTGTAGTTCTGGGAAGCACGAGCATGAGGATTGAAAGTCGATTTCCGAATGACGCCCTTTGGAGGGGGTCGAAGAACTGTGTCGAGGCTCGATCGTTCGAGATGAAGAGGACTGTTTGTAGGTGGAGTCACGGGAGAGGGTTGTACCAAGGAAAGAGGTAGATCATCAACCTTCTCTTTAGAGGGAGAATAATATTTGTCTCGAGTAGTGAGTGCAACGTCGCTCTGCTTTGAATCGTCAGTACACATCAATACATAGGATGTAGTAGAAGATGAGGGTTGGTCATGAATGACCAACTGAGCCTGTTGTTGAGACGGGAAGGGTTGTGACAAAACGGCCAGAGCAGGTGATTTTGGAGCCCCTTGAAGGAACTTAGTGACCTCGGCGCATCGTGGAAAATCCTTTGTGTAGTGATCATCACCACAGATAAGATAAGGGTATCGAGGTTTGCGCTTATCCCGATCGTCAACAGGTGTAGTTTTCGTTCGCTCTGCTTGAGAAGTATTTTTTTCCTCCTTATTCTTACCCCTTCCCTTTTTGGATTTGTTTTTATCGGCTGGGGTATATTGAACTGCATTTACCTCAGAAGTCTTGCCGGTGGGAGGGGCAAGAGACGGAGAATTTTGAACATTAGAAGCAGGTTTGGGGTTGGTGCTTGAGGTGGAATGTGGTTGGGCCTAGAAAGTGCCAATCACACCGTCAGCTGCATGCGAAGCAGCTAGAGTAGTTGAAGTGGCGGAAGTGGAAGGACGAGGTAAGTCAGGTAGTAAGTCGTAAAGGGTACCCGTTTGTGAATAAACGAGGTCAAGGTATTGAGCACGACTTACGGCCTGCTCTTCCATGACGACTCCACCCATGGTGATGTCACGACCAATGTTGTTCACAAATTATTTGGTGAACCACTATGCCAGCAAATGATCGGGGAGTTCGATATTAATGAGACGTCATCGTCGTCGCCACTCATGAATGTGATCGGATATATGAGTGGATTTGTTCTATTTAAAAGAACTCAAAATCTCGGTCCTCGTTTCATAACGGATTGGTAATTGGTAGTGTATGAGGAAATCCATAGCTAGGGTGTTGAAGTCAGCGAAGAAACCCCATGGTAATTCAATATACCACTTCGCAGCAGAACCTGTGAGGGTTCGTTGAAAAAGACATAAACGAATAGAGTCATCCATCAATGAGTTGGATGAACACCATAGGTGAAAAGTCATGACATGATTGTTCGGGTAGTCTCCCACTTTGTCTTCGAATTTAGGGATGTCTGATGGTAGTTTGGCGGGTATAGCAGGCCATTGGGGAGAGTGACGAATTGGATCATTTAAAATCCTTGACAAATCCAGAAGGTCCAAAGTGGAAAAAAAGGGTAATTGTCGATTCACCTGCGGGTACTGGTGGGTTTGGGGAGGAAGCCCCATTGGCAAACCAATAGGACCATAAACAGTCTGCATATAATGTGAATACCTAGGCAGATTCGGTGGTGGTTGGAGAGGATAGTAGCTCATGGGATTGTACCCTGGAATAGGGACGGGAGTTTGAGCATTCGACCCCCAAATGGGATTGAATGTACCCGTATATGGTTGGCCTATACTAGGGGGTATCACAGATGTAGCTGGAAATTGTTGCCCCCCAGTCGATTGAGGAGGATGTTGTATCAATTGATTCCAATATTAGGCCAAGGACGAAGGTATGTTTTGTCCATAAGGTGGGGTCGGTCCTCCCATCAAAGGTGGTGTTCCAATTGGGGGTTGTGTTCCAATTGGGATTTGCGTTCCAATTGGAATTTTCCCGCTAAGAGGGGGTTGAGTCATACCACCTTGGTGAAATTGTCCACCGACAGGAATCTGGTAAGTTGGTGTGAATGACGGAATAGTGCCACTAGGATTAAGACTACTAGTAGAAGACGAGGAAGGTCCTCCAAAAGGAAATTGAGGGAGTGTCGCAATAAAACCGGGAAGAGAGTGCCCAGAAGAAGAAGGACCACCAGGAGAGTCAGATGGGGTTTGCGTAGGAGTGGGAATGGAAGCATTCAACGCATGGTATCCAAGTGGTAGTATCGGGGTGACGCTGGGCGTTCGCGGTGTGTTGATGGGAGTGAGACTAACCGCGGTAAACCCAGTGTGAACACTCGTAGTATCTGTATGATGGGCCATTTCCATAAGGATGGTCAAGATGTGGTCAGATTGCAGGGCATCGAGACCAAGAAATTGATAGGCGGTAGTAAACAGTACTATCTCTGGACTAGAGATTTCAGAAATCATAGGTGGGGTGATTTCGGAAATCACAAGTGAGCCTGGACCAAAAAGGTCCCGTCGAAAAACGCTCGTAGACCAAAAAATATCTTGGCCTTCAATGCCTGGAAAGGGTCCAACCGGTGATCTAGAAGAGGTAACAACTAAGTCTCCGAAAGAATTCAGTCGCATAAATGTTCGCTCAGAATCAGGGTGAAGTCGAAAGTCCTCTCGAGTATTGGTAATTCGGAAATGTTCTAGAGAGTCAGTTCGTTCCACTTGTGGCGTGGTGACAACTGGGACTTCACTTTGCTGAGGAGAGCCCTCAGGTGAACTCATAGGCAAGGGTTGAGAACCTTCCAGATGCTCTGGAGATAAACCCTACATTCTACGTGAACAACGTGGAGGAGCTATTGTAAACGAGTGACAAACTTCACGAAGAAAATCGTATGGTCAACTTTGGTAAACAAACAACACGCACTAGTAAACAAAATCTAGGAAGCAACACCAAACAAACAAGACCTTCTAATTCTGAAGTCACTAGTTGGTGATGAAATCCAACGTCACAACAACGAGACGAGAAGGGGCTGGGCTAAGGTGGAAAATTTACGCTGACGACCTGCTTAACAGACTTACACCCTGGTGCAAGCTCCCACACATAATCGTGGGTATACCCTCCAAGGAGCCCGAGTGAGTTTGGCCAACGTTGATTCCAGGTACCATGAAGACTTTCCCCTTCACGATCACCTCGTGTAAGAACCTAGAAAGATAGGCCACTAAGGTTGCCACCGACAACAATAAAGCCTGGGGGGACAGTCGACAGTCCGATCCACACGCAAGGGCAGGGTATCTAGCCCGAAATCAACTCAAAAGGCTTCCACTCATCATTGTGGGTATACCTCCAAGTGATCCCCATAATATGTGCAATCTCTACACCGATATCAACAAAGCAGGGTGAGTAACTCTGTCAATATCAATGCGACCTCGTGTTTGACCCTTGTGTGAGAATGGCTTCCCAGGACAAGATGTTGCAAATGGAATTTAACACTCCTTCACACAAGATGCTATTGTGTGTTTTGTGATTTGGAGAGTGTATCTCTCTTCCTATTCCAAAGTGCTATCCTAGATAAATGTTGGTGCAATAGAGCCCTAGAAAAGAGTTACTACTTAAATTTTACAATTGCACAGTGTTATTAAGAGTTGTTGTTACTCAAAGGAAACGGAGATGAAACTGATGTTGTATGAGACTCTGACCCAACGATGCATGGATGAGAATGAAATATATCAATTTTCATTCAATGAATCCTATGTATGGGAGGGAGAGAGAATTTTTCCGGATCAAACTTGAACTACAAGACACAATTTCCTTTAAAATGCAATTGCAACGAATCACACAAAAATAACAATTCTCTATCATTTCTTTTTCAATAATTTCAACAATTGATTTTCAATACTTTCGAAAACGAAAAATGCTTTTGAAAGAAAAACGTTGTTCACTTTTCAAAAAGGACCTACACCATGATGGTGAGAGTTCAGAAAACCAAAAACTAATGAACAAGCAATAGATAAAAACCCAAACCAATCTTTCAATGGAAACAAAAATAACAAGCAAACCAAACTAGTCTTTTCAATTGCATAAGAAAAGTGATCTTTCAAAGAATAAGCAAATGATAAAGACAAAGAAACTCAACTTTCAACCGATCGTCGGTCCTTAACCAAACAAGCACACTCAGATCTGAAATCAGAGAGTATATCTTTTCCGAGAAAAGTCAAGAAATGAAAGTCAAGAAAAATGTGACAGGAATAGCCTTGATTTCCTAAGACTGTTCGTGTACATAAATGAAGACAACAGAAACATCAACCAATGGTCCAAGAAACTCTTTTTAAGCACCTATACTGTTCTGAGAAATTGAAGATGCAAAAACTCAAATCCAAAATTTTGAAAAAGAGGGTTCGCAGGCTAGCAGTATTACACAGTGCGAGAATAGGTGATTCTCGCAGGTGAGCTTCGAGCAGAGTGAGAGAACCTCGCACTGAACCTAAAAGTAGGGTGCGAACTCAATAGATTCTTGTAGGCCACTGTGGAGTGCAGTGTGAATGTAGGGGCCGAATAGATTTAACGTCAAATAATTACATAAATTGTAACAATATTGATTTCAGAAAATTCATTAATTTCTTTTAATTGAGCAAAACAGTAAAATTCAAATATTCCTTTAATTGAGCACATTCGCATATAAATTTATCAACAATAATAAAATTTTATAGCAAAATAAAACAAATACACAATTTAAATTACCTGGGTCTGATGCTAATTCGCCTTGCTGCCTTGTTGTTGCCTTCCTGCTGCCTGATGCATTGACCAACACTGCCCAAACCTATTATCCTCCCTGCCAACTAGGACAACTACCTAGCTCTAGGATATCATATGGATATCCTGGCCCCCGTGCCCAAAACTTCCAGCAAACCGGTGCCTGTACTGATCCAATCCGACTCCAAAACTCAACTCCCCCTCTCTGCAAATATAGGAGAGCCCCATCCAACAATCCCCCATCTCCCGTAGAATGATAATGCCCTTCGTAAACCTCCTCTACCTCCATATCCTTCCTTCACCACCTCATGCATTTACTTCCTTACCTACTCCTAGTTAATGCCCCTTATCCTTTCCTTTATTATTTTATCCTCTCGTAATTAATATTTTATCCCTTTCTGTGTACGTAACCTTTTTAATTTAAACAATATAACTTATTAATCTATTAAATTTAATACTCATGTTATTAAATGTAATAGGTAGTTAATTAATAAATTAATTAATCAAAATTATAACCTTTAATTAATTAATAACTACTTAATTAATATCATTAGATCAATCTTTGTTTAGTTATTAACATGGTAGGAAAAATTGATTACCTAATAAATCTTTTACTTAATAATCCCTAAGTATGTATTCTACTAGGGTTGTTACAGACAATGTCTGAAACCAATCAAATTTTTGGAAAAAGACACAAATTTTGAAGAGGCCTCTGGACCCAGAGGGTCTATCAGGGTATCCTGAAGTCTCAGAGATTGATATGAATGGAGAAAAGTAAGGCAATAGCAAATGGCCAAGGAAAAATACCAAAAACCACAAAGAAAACGGGTTATATCCCCAGTGGAGTCGCCAATTTTGTTATCGGACTAATCGGTAGGTGCGGACACTAACAGATCTCCCTAGATCCACCTGGATCTAGAACAAAACAGGACAGGGCATGACTCTTTCCCTAAGATATGACCATTGAACTAGCTAGTAGGAAGGGACAAGTAACATACCTTTGTATCGCTTCCTAGGGTCTATGTTGCTCCCGCTTCGCTTCGGTGCTCTCGTGAGGTCAAGACCAAGACAACACAAACCAAACAAAGTGAAGATAGCAAAATATATTTAACTGTCAACATATGTGTATGATCAAGGAATTACACAATAAAGTGAGAATGACTTTATGGGAAAGGGACATGCCATTGTATCATATTAATTGAAAGTAGAAGATTACAACCCAAACGCCTTGATGTCGCAAGCTTCCTTTCGATGGCTCTTGGCTCCAACACACACACTTACTCAATCCTTGGATGAAGAAGATCAAATCCTCTTGATAGACTTGCTAGAGTCTCCAAGCTCCTGTTCAAGCTAAGTCCTTCACACAATTCTTTCACCAATTCTCGAATGAATCTTGCTTAACCTTTTCCATGAAAATTCCATCAATATATAGGAAAGAATGAGATGGTTACTTGGATAAGAATGATCCCACAATATCAGGGAATCCAGTACAAGGATAACCATTCGAATGCCAACCCATTCTTCTAGAAGATCCCCTTCTAGAACCATCGAGAATTCATATTTTTCCAAGCTTTTGAGCAAGTTCACACCCTAGCTATGTAGCACAGTGCGAGAAGTTCGCACCCTATCTTAAGGCAGCCTACGAGAATGGATCATTCTCGCACCCTAGGATACTAGAAACCTGTGACCCCTCTTCACAAGCAATTTTTCTGGGAAGAGATGAATGTAACTTTTCTCAAGAGAAAGTTGTTATGAGGAGCCTGAGTACACCATCATCAATACACCATCATGATGACCAAAATCATGGGTAACATGGGTAACGGTATGAGTTATGATATATTTTCAGATAATACTAATCTATATGGATAGTTAATGTCATTCCATTTCTAGTGGTATGTAAAACTTCACATAACTCCTCACGGTTTGAGAGTTATGGCCTTACGAAGTTGGAGGACCCTCATATGTCATCTAGAAGCCCCAAAAGTTCAAAGTAGTCAAAGTGCTTTAAGAGATTTTAAAAGGTAAATAATAAAATGAAGTGGTGAGTGTATTATAATTCAAATTGAATACAAAATAAATTATTTCAATAATAAATTTAATGGAGAAATTAGAAGTGGACCCAACCCTAAAATAAGGAAAGTGGGCCAAGTGACCTAGAAGATGTTTTTAAGGAAGCTACTTGGAG
>ML822327.1:38705-50921 GCA_009831015.1 Picea engelmannii
AAATTAGAAGTGGACCCAACCCTAAAATAAGGAAAGTGGGCCAAGTGACCTAGAAGATGTTTTTAAGGAAGCTACTTGGAGAGTATAAATAAGAGAGAAGGATCTCTCATTTTAATCCCACTTGAGCATATTGAATATCTATATGTGTTTGAGGTAACCAAGGATATCTAAACCTGAATTATGAGTGAAGGTGAAGAAAAGAAGGCCGAAATGCAAGGAATGATAAATTCTTTTGATGGTGCTTTCTAAGGTATGTTATTTACAGGTCATCTCACCATTTTTGCTATAACTTTTTTTATATAATGATTAAGATCCTGAAATTAACATGCCATTGAGAAAACATATCCAAGTATCTGTGGTAAAAAAATAATTTTGTGGGTCTTTGTATTTTGGGAGTGACACTCCGTGGAAAATAGGGTTTGTGGCCAGTCCTGAAACTAGTCAAAATCAGGTGTTTCGGGTAAAAACGTCATAACTTCTTCATAACAGATCCAAATTCAGTGAGACAAAATGTGTTGGTTAAGGTACCATATTTAGTATGTTTCATAATAGTTTTAGATCAATTCATAAAATATTTTGTGCGGGGCACGCTCTACAAGGTCGATCTCTAGAATAAGCCATAATTCAGCAAGGTATGCCATTTTTGCTCTAACTCCTTTTCTGAGAAGTTCCAAGTAGTGAAACTTCGAGGAGTTGCAGAAAACACACTAAAGAAAATTGTGTATCAGTTTCAGATCTTTATTCATTACAGGTAAAAAGTTATGATTATTTCAAGTCAGGGTTGTTGACTAATCCAAAACTAGTCTTGTGAGACTAAAGAAAAGTTTCATGAAAATGCTAGTCTCTTGTTGTTAAAGTTAAGGAAGGTTTGCAGAAATGTGATCATATACACTAGGTCTATTACAGAGCTACAAATCAGATTTGGATGATGAAATTGATGAGGGGCTTTTGGTTGAGGTACATGTTGAGTACATGGATGAGACAAGTAGTTGATGAGTTGGCACATACATGAGGTGTATAGTTGATGATGTTGGTACATATTGATGAGTTATAGTTGATGAGTAGTTGATACATCATTAGTACATACTTGGTACATGGTTGGATGCACTTGTTTATGGTACTGGTTGATTACAGGTTGGTGCATGGTTGATGCACTTGTTTATGGTACAAGTTGATTACAGGTTGAGGTACAGGTTCATGCATGGTTGATGCATGGTTCAAACAGGTTTACAACAGTATATCTCACAGTGATAGTGTAACAGTGGTTCCATCATTCTACTTCTACTTCAGTGTGGCAGGATGGGGCAAGGACAGGTGGTTGTAGCCGCAGAACATTGAGGGTTGTAGCCTCCTTCTGGTTGTAGCCAAAGAATTGGAGAATTGGAGCTTCCCTCAGGTTGTAGCCTGAGAAACTAGGGGGTTGGAGCCTCCTTCCAATTGCAGCTGGAAAACAAAGGAAGTTTGTGTTTCCAATGAATGTAATTCTTCAAGACATATAAGAAAAAACATTATGTGGTTTTCTCCCGATTTGGGTTTCCACGTAAAACACTGGTGTACTGTGTATGTGTGTGATTGTTTATTTCTTACTGCTCATTATTGGATATAATTCTACATTGATATAACATTTGAAGAAAAAGGATTATAATTACACTATTACTGATTCACCCCCCCTCTCAGTAATCCAAAACCGACCCCATTCTCCCCTTGGAGAATGAAACCCAAGTGGTCGATTTGATCTCTTCATCGGTCGATCCTACTCTCTCGCTAGAGAGTAAACCCGATATTGCCCATGTTTTTCTCGTTAATACATAATCTACCATGTCAGTGGGTATTCCTCCTTCTCCCGTGAAACCCCCTCCAAGTAATGAGGCCATCCTTTTTAATTGGGGTGTGCTAACTGGACCTCATCTTCCCTCTCACATTCCTTTCCAGATTATAGTGCAAGTTTGTGGTCGGGACATTCCTCAGACGTTGATAGATGAAGGTGCATCAATTAGCATTTTGTACTATTTTGCTTGGCAAGCTTTGGGTTGTCCTCAGCTTGCCCCGGTTACGCAGAATTTGTTAGCTTTTAACAGAATAACCAGTCAACCTTTAGGGACCCTTCCTCAGTTTCCTGTAACTTTGGGAGGGAAAAATGTCTTTATTGATGTCATGGTCGTCCAAGACCCCTTAGATTTTTCTTTACTCCTTGGGCGTGATTATGTCTATGCCATGAAATCTATTGTGTCTACTCTTTTTCGTCTGATATCTTTCCCTCACGATGGACGGGTTGTGATTGTTGATCAACTTTCATTTGTTGAACCTGCCTAGATTGTCTCCCTGAATGATTCTTATATGCAGACGGTATCACCCCCACCACATGTCAATTATGTGGCGTTGTCGTCGATGGCTTCAACTTCTGATGACTTAGATCCAGTAGTTGACATGGTGATCTCTTCGAGAGGGTTGTTAGAGCCTGATCTCTTTACTCTTGTCACGACCCTCGACGTGGTGTCCTTCCATAGTGTGTTTCTTCCCTCCAATGAAGACCTCTTGGAATCCATGACCGAGTTTTGTCCCTTGACATGGTGTCCTTCTGGAGCATTGTCCTCTTGGAATCCATGATTAGTAAGATATCGAGGATATTTTTTTGTGTCTCTAAGGCAACCTCATTAAAAAATGAAACAGAGGTCTATGAGCATGATTTTCTGATTTCAAGCTTGTTAAAAAATGAAACCAGACTTGAGCATGGTTTTATGATTTCAAGCTCGTTAAAAAATGAAACAGAGGTTACGAGCATAGTTCTTGTTTCTGTGTGAAGCTCGTTAAAAAATGAAATAGTTTTCCCCCTCTCTGTTTGAGTCAAGTCCTTCGTCTAGGATTTGAAGCTTCATTTCCTCTACCTTTGGCATTGGATGAAATGAAGCTTGTGGGGCAATACTTTCAGCGTATGGACTTCATGCTGAAGTAGAGCCATTAGTTTCTTAAGCTGGGGGGCAAGTACCAACCATCCATGTGTTATGTGTTGGGAAGTCCAAGCATAGTTTTCTATGGTTCAAGCTTGTGTAAAAATGAAACCACTTATCTCAAGCATAGTTTCCTCTAGTTCAAGCTTGTGTAAAAATGAAACCAGGTCCAAGCATAGTTTCCTCTAGTTCAAGCTTGTATAAAAATGAAACCGGGTCCAAGCAAAGTTTTGTTTTGTTTTAAAGCTTGCGTAAAAATGAAAACAATCCTGAGCTTAGTCTTTGTTCTTTCTCATGCCCGTAAATACATGAGAATAAGTTACTGAGCTTAGTCTTTGTTCTTTCTCGTGCTCGTAAATACGTGAGAATGCAACCGAGTATACTTTTATCACTTTTTCGGACTTGTTAAGGTTATATGAAAAAGGAACCCACTTGAGTTCCCTTTAAGCTCTTTTTAGAGTCTCTAAACATGAAATGATTGCCGAGCGACCTTGTTCTTTTCACGCTCATTAAAGTGTTTGAAGAAAATGTTTGTTGAGGGATAGTTTATCCCTTTTTCGGTCTCATCAGACTACTTTACGAAAAAGGAACTGAGGGTGTTTTCTTTAAGTGTTTTCCAGACTCTCTAAACATGAAAAACCCTTAAGTTTTCTTTCTTTGGACTCATAAAACAAACATTGAAAGACCCATGTGGGACTGAACCACTCCTTCCTAGGGTTCGTTAAACATACTCCGAGGGAATCGTCCGAAGGATGAGCTTACATTACAATAATATGTTATCCTCCTCAAGCTTGCATAAAAATAAAGAGGTACTCACCAGAAATGGTGGGGGAAAAAATTGGGAAAGAAATATGTCTAAACCTGTATTCCATGAAAGAGTCGCTTTTGAACATGACACCCTTTCATTCTCCTTGTGTCTAGGTTGGAAAATCCACTTGTCTCCTGATCATACTCCTATAAGATTACAAATTGGTTTGTGATCCTTGTTGTTGAGTCAGTATTTCCAAGACAGTTGTCGTGTCGTCAATATGTTCAAAGAGAAATTCAACTCGGAAAGCCTTCTATTGCGTCAGCCATTTCTGCAGTCTTTAAGCCTTCTATTGCATCAGCCATCCCTTAGTCAGTCTTGAATCACTTGTTACTCTGATCTACATAAAATCTTGTTACCTGTTTCATGTTATTGATGGGGGATACATTAAGGCTCTCATGTGACGAGTCTTTTCCTGTCGACTTCAAATCATTATCTAGGAATTAGATTTAGAAATCAATTGGTACCTTGGAACTTGCATGCCTCAATGGTAGGTTTCCTCAATTTCAATAGTTATCGACCCCTGATCAAGAGATTTTGTCGAGTGTTCGACCTCAGTTCATTGATTCACATTCATTGGATTGTACCAGAGTACCTTGGGAGTCATTGACATTAATGGTGATTTCCCTTGCACTTGTTAATGGTATACACTAATGACCGGTAATCAAGTGGTTTCTACCATGTTCGACTTCAGAACATGTATTCACATGGTTAGATTCTTACTATAGAGTGGTGGATATGAAGACCCTGGATATTTTTCTGACAGATCCAGGTTGCGTTGGAGTATATTCAGTGTATTGTTACATAGATCCACATCGTATGTCTAGTGTCTATGTTCAAATTTGAGTCTTTAACACATAGATCCACAGTGTATTTTTGGTGGCTATGTTTAGATTTGAGTCGTATTGGCATGAATCCACAGTGTATGTTTGGTGGCCATGACTTGTCGTACTTGACATGGATCTTCGCATGTCGGCATTTATGCTTTGAATCATTTGTATTCTGAGTATGGGAATGCCTACCTCAGTGATGATATATTATTGTACTGTATTTCCTTGTTTGTTGGCAGGTTTCCGACCAACTATTCCTTGTTCCCTACGCACACTTGACAAATTATTTCAGCTATCACTATGTTCTACCTTCATACTTTGGGGGGCTCTCTGTTGTAGATTATTTTCGTCATCCCTATGATCGTTAATGATGTAAACCTACATGTAGTCTTCAGAGGGATCAGTGGCCTGAGTTCCTGAAGAAAGAAGGGAGAAGAACTTTTCCTAAGAAAAGAAGTTGCATTTTCCTTTATGAAAACCCTCTCAAAGATGATTTTTGCATGTTGCACTATGGGTAGGGTGCGAGAATGCCTTATTCTCGCAAGATGCACCATAGCTGGGTTGCGAGAGGTTCGCAGGTTGCTCTATAAACAGGGTGTGAGAATGCTCATACGTGGGAAAAATGAGCATCTTCGCGATGCCTCTAGAAGGAGAAACTTCCATGGTGAGGTGGCATCCGAATGGTTTGAATCTTACTCGCTTTCATGATTTAGTGGGATCATCCTAACCTCCTCACCTTATCGTCTTCAACTTATAAAAGGAGAGGATCTCTCATGGAGAAAGTGGGTTTGGATGAGATAATCTTTGGCTTTTGGGATTAGCTTGGATTGGATTGAGCTTTGGAGATTGTTAGCTTGTCTAGATGAGCCACTTTGTCAAGATAGATTGTGAATATTATCAGATCTATGCTCTCAGAATTCTTGGAGTGGAAGTGTGTGGGAAACAAAGGATAGTTGGAGGAGACGTTACGACATCAAGGCCATGGTTGTAATCTCTCTTTCACATTTAATATGATACAGTAATATGATTCTTTCCTATAAAGCTTGTTGTGTTTTATTGTATGATTCCTTGATCGCATACATAGGTTTATATTGAGTTTATGCTATTACTATCACTTTGGTTGGTTGCGTTATTTTGCAGGATCATCATTGTATGAGTGTTGGAATGGAGCTAGGATGGTGATGGCGAGAGGAAGCGGCATTTAAAAGATGACCTACTTGAGGGGTTACACTTTGTTCTATGGGAAGAAGGGGCTAAAGGACCAGGGGGTAAAAGCAGCTGGTAAAAGATAAAAGCCATAGGAAATAAAACCTAGAGACGCTTCGCCCAGGGATCCCCAAGAAGGCAATAAAAGGCCTCTTGATAAGAAACAAAAGGGACCCGAAGAAAAATAATAAAACAAGACCTAACCAAGAGGATGGGAGGTATCATCACGAGCCGACCCATTATGTTCATAGGTATCTAGCAGTATGACATTGCCATTATCTGGTCACCATGCCAGGGCAATGACCCTTGGTTGCATGGCCAAGGGAAAGGGGGTCTCATCAAGAGCCAGCCTTATCATTTCTACAAAAATACTAGTGGGTAACACTGTCAGCTCTGGTAACCACGCCAAGGCAGTGTCCTCTGGTCAGACCTTGAAGTAAAAAAGAAAGAAAAAGCAATAATAAGAAAAGAATAAAGGCAATAAAGGGGCTTGGAAAAAGTGCATCCATGACGGGTACAACTCACCTCCTATAAAGGCACCCATGGACAATACCTACCCCTGGTCTTCACTATGACTGGACATCCTCAGACCATATCACTTTATGTACATGGCTTGAATAATCTTCTGTGGAAATTTTCTTCTTCTTCTGGATACTAGCCCAATAGGTTGTTCTGTCTATTTCTTCAACTTTGTATGGAAGATCAGTGTAATGTCTTTGAGATATTAGAGGATATGTTAGGGTTCTTGTGCATGTATTTGATGAATTTAATGATGAAATATAATTGACATTGCTATGATCCCGAGGACTGATGAGCCCATGGAGGGCAAAGTTTTTGATGTGCAGGACCATACCCAATAGACAGGTACCAGTGGACCGGTACACATGGGGATATGATTTGCTCAGACCTCCATGGGGTTGAAGAGCCCACCAGATGGTTGTTGGGATGGAAGAGACAGGACAACGTTATGATGAGCCTTTGCACATGAAGAAAGAAGGATGTTCCACCCAGGACACTTTGGCTAAGCCAAGCCTAGGGGGAATCACCCACCTCAGATGGAACGTTTTCCCCTTGATGGATAGGACGTCACCTAGAAAAGCATAACGTTATCTTGAGCATGTGGCAGTGTGATGAGGCTATTTGGCACGTGTGGCAACTTGGATGAGCCCTAGAAGGGCTAACATCTGGCCTCTGGATGCTGGATATGCCCAAAAAGGGCCAACGTCTCCCTCAGAAGGGCTTGACGTCCCACCTTTTGCTCATATTATGTCATTTTTCTAGCATTTAATGTAAAAACAGTGTAAATTTTGTAGTCAGCCTTGTCGACTATTTTAATGACCTATTTTGTAATTAAGAGGTCATGGATTGGTATATATTGAGGACACTTTTCCATCATTATAACATAACACAACTCACTCTCTTGTGAGAGACTATCTTTTAGCCTTTGTTTGGTATTTTTGGTGTTTCAAGTGAGGCGCAACTCTTCTTGGAGGATTTCTCTTGGCATATATGGTGTTTCTCTCAAGCAAGGTTTACAACTAGGGTTTGATTATGCTTTCTTCATGTCATGTAAGTGAATTTTTTATGCAAAACTTCTTAAGTGAATCGTTGTAGACTTAATTTCTTGCATTTGCTATTATATTGTTGAGTCTTGAAACCCTAGGTAGCAAGCACACAAGTAGGTCATTTCTATATGTCCCCTTGTTTGAGAAATAGTTTTAGCCATTGAAGAAGGAAGATATAGCCTAGTCGTTGCTACACTTTTTCTCCCTTTTTCTGAGCTAGTGTTGAAGTTATAGGTTGAAAAGAGGAGACATCCTAGGCCTAGTTGAATCTACACCTAGGGTTTTCACCTTCTAGGGTTTGAAATCCTTGCCCCTACAACACTTTCTCCCTTGAATTTGTACTTTGAAGCTAGCCGTTTTGCCAAGTGTATTTAGAGAAAGAGGAAGGAGCACGAGGCCTTGCTTAAGCAACACCAGAGTGAGCCTCCTTCCCTTAAGGTTTTGATTCTAAGGCCCTGCCATTGCAACACCTTGTAACCCTACCTTCCAGTCTCTAAATTTGAGTCCTCCCGAGACATTTTTCCCTTGCTTTGACTCCATTTACCCTAAGGCACTGGAAATATCTCCAACATTGAGCTTTAGGTGTACAAAATCATCTTTCAAACTTTAATTTTTTGAAACCCTGACTAACCCTAACGTTGTTAACCTAGGCTGACGTCATACTTGATGCAGCAAACCTTCTAACTAGCAAACAAGCAATTAAGAGATGACGTCAAGCATTTACTGAGCAATTTGTTGATTGAAATACACGGTTAGCTTGGTCATTTTTATAGATATTGATGAATTGGTAATCTTGCATAGGTTATTTAGCAAAACGTTGACCTCATCTTATCTATTATTTTTCTTATTAAATGAAATCAGATAGTTAAGAAGTACTAACCCTTTGAATTATAACCTGCAAATATACATATTGTGTTGTTATTGTCT
This sequence comes from Picea engelmannii, assembly GCA_009831015.1. Taxonomy (NCBI): domain Eukaryota; kingdom Viridiplantae; phylum Streptophyta; class Pinopsida; order Pinales; family Pinaceae; genus Picea; species Picea engelmannii. Next base: position 46,990 of record ML822327.1, read on the forward strand.
TGTTCTGGGTAGGTGTTCTCAACAGGGACTTCACTTTTTTATTGGCTGATTAGCCGGATTATCTGATACTGGTGGTAACCTGAGAGGAGGGAAAACCTTAACTCTTGACATTATATTCTTTGCCTCTTCAAACCCCAGGTTACCGGGGACGTCTCCCCTAGGCTAACCTCCCTAAACAGAAAGAACCTCCCCATCGAGGTGACATTGGGTGGGGAAGGTTCCTGTTAGGCCAGTTTGTCCACTATCCTGTAGCCTGAGACCTAAAATACAAACTGCGCGATAACATTTTGGCGTCGTTGTCGGGGAACACTGAGTCAATCCTCAACGACAAATCCTTTGGTAAGCCTTGCCTCAAAGACCTTTCTCTTAAAAGCTTACCTGGCGACTCCACTAAGACTTTATTCCCCTATTCTTTGATAGTTTCAGGAAAACTATCTGGCGACTCCACAAACCAAAAGGAGGTTCAATAACCCTCCTCTAGCTTTCAGAAGGAAGCCTTCTGCTAATTCACCTGTTGTCAAGTCACTTTTTGGAAAGAGACTTCCTTTAAACATGTCTACTTCTCAGACCGGTACTACAAACCCAGTCAACAATCAGAGACAATGGTCATCTACTTTGTTCAAGCCATTAGACATGTCATCCATACCTGGCTACCCTAGGCAAATGCCACCCAAATATGAGAAGTGGTTGCCTAAGTTTACCGGCACTGATGCTACTAGTGCCGAAGAGCATATGAGTAACTTCTGGGCATTTTTTCACCTTCACCTCATTAGTGATGATGATGTTGACTTGGTCATGAAGTTATTCTCTGCTACCCTTTATGATGCTGCAAGACGTTGGTATCTTGGTCTGCCTAATGGAAGCATCAAAACCATGGATAGACTTGAGCAAATCTTCCTCAGAAGGTGGAGTATCAAAGAAGACCCGAACATGCTGCTCACTCGACTAAATGGCCTTGCCAGGCGTGAAAATGAATCCATTCGGGAATTTCATACCACGTTCGAAGCATTACTCCAACGAACCCCCCCAAGCCACCATCTGAAAGATGATTATCTTGTTCACATCTATACTAGATCTTTCAGTGGCCAATTAGGGTATCTTCTTAGAGACAAAGACCCTCAGTCCATTCAAGAAGCCCAAGACATTGCAACCAAGATTGAAGGAAATCTCCTTTCATCCAAGATTGAGCCCTTTGCCAACCCTAGGGGGAAAATAGACACCAAGCTGAAAGTGGTACATAATGTTGAGCCTACTTTGGACCTCTGCACCAGTATCAGTAAGCTACAAGCTTCAGTGGATAGCATTATGAAGAATCAAGAAGAAATGATGAACGGGATCGTTAGACTTGAAAAGTCCCAGACCCAGGCACCTAGACCTCCATTCAAAGGGCCATTCCAGAAAGGGAACCAAACTTACAAACCAAAGAATGAAAATGAAGTCCCTAATACTCTAGCCCCTACAAATGTAGTCGATGAAAATCTTTGGTGTCTGGAATGTAGTGAAGCACATTGGGAGAATGAGTGTCCTTACAACACCAGCCAGCAACAAGTCAACAACCTTGACTGCTTTTCGATCTTTCCTCAAATAAATATAACTGATACAGAACATCAACAAGCCCTGAAGGAAGCAGCAAGAGCAGCAAGATTAGCAATAATTAACAACTTGGACCAAGAGTCACGAGAAAAGCTTAAAAAGCAAGAAGTCCAAGTATACCAGAGAAAGAACCCGAAGCAACCTGCCACTGATCAGCCAAAAACTCTTGAGGTTCTTCCTCCCAAGATGTCCAAAGCTGATAAGATTACCCTTGATTTTGATTTTGAAGGAGCTTTGTCGAAGATGCATGTGAATGTTCCCTTAAAAGAAGCAGTTAAGATCCCTTCTATTAAAGAACGCTTCAATACCTTCTTTTCGGGAATGGTTGAGCCTATGGACCCCCTAATTATGCTACAAGCTGACCATTTCAGGATCCAGTATGGTGAAAATCCACCTTTCTTCATGACTCTTATGATGAACAAAAAATACCTTAACAATTGCATGTTGGATACAAGTGTTGGTGCAAACATGATGTCTCTTAAAGTCATGCAGCAAATGGGCCTGAAGGTAACGAGGCCTTACAGAAATGTGTGTGGATTTGAATCCAAAGCAATACCCACACATGGTGTAGTTGAAAATGTCGAAGTGCAGTTAAAGGAATTCCCCGAGAAGACCATTCACATACATATTATAGTCGTCGATGTCCCAAATGTGTGGGGAATGTTGTTGTCTAGGAAGTTTGGTGCGATGATAGGCGGGTCCCTTGAGATGGATCTCACCTTTTTGTGATTGCCTTTGAAAGATGGAACAACTGGATGCTTACTCAATGTGTCAATAACTGGAAATCATGTACAAGATGTCGTTCCTTCTGTAAATGAAGCACAGAAAGATGTGATACAAACTCTTCAAGAATATTCTCCAGAAGATATTCCATTTGCTGCAGAAGAAGACTTTGACCAGATTGAGTGGCCCAAGAAAGAGGAATATCAACAACTCCTAGATCAGTTTCAGAACAAGGAAGTAGGGACGGTGAAGATACTAAAAAGACAAAAGGATGAAGAAAACGTGCAAATCCATCTGTCCCAACAGGAAGCCTTTACACCAGAATCCCACCCACCTCCCTCAGTACAGTACACCAGGGTTGTTCAAGGAACAACCAAACACAAGATCTGAAAATACAAGGAGGGGGAGTTGGTATGGATGTGGGATACTCAGAAAGAAGAGCCAACTAACGTAAAAGGGAGTACACAATCATGGCTCGGACCTTTCAAGGTCGGAATGGAATCAGTAGATAACTCGTACTACTTGTCCACCTTGGAAGGAAGAAGGCGCCAATTACCCATCAGCGGACACCTCCTCAAACCCCAACAAGGTGGTGGGACATGACTGTACAGGTAAGTATGAGTAGGTAGGCATTCTCCGTGTATTATACCATTTGCATTTCATGTTTGTTTCCTCATATGCATCTGATTGTTTTATCTCATATGTATACATGTTATGTTTTGTGGGGTGGCAATACCACCCCACCTTTGTTGCTGATGTATTTTTTCAAGTGTGAGCAGGTCTACAGGTTTATGCCAGAGATGCTAAGTTTCTCATGCGCTCTATGGTGAGCACATGTCCCCAAGTTGGAGCCAGATGTTATCCCCGTTTTCTAGGGATAACTAGGAGATCAGGTCTCGAGGCCCACAGGTCCTAGACATGGAGTACCGAGAGTAGGATTGACCTGAGCATGGCCCTGGAGGGCTCATCCTTCTTCTTCTTCGCCAGATTTGTCCTATCAGTAGCAGCAGCATCCATCACCATCGGCTTGGACTTGCATCAGAGAAGACTCTTGCCCCATGAGGTAATTGGTCCAGGTATCATGGTATGTGTCATGTTTGATCATTATAACTTTCTTATATATGCATTAGGTTCCTTACATTTCTGATAACTACTTGGATCTTACACTAACCCACTTGACCATTGTTGGGGGGATTAACGGGGTGCCCTAGCAAGCTTATATCCATGGGTTTTGGTTAGCCACCCGGGGGGATTTGAAGAGCCATCGTCCACTCCCACCATACTATCACTTTACATCTTATCTCCCATACATCCATCCCATTCCCTTAGTCTGGGCATTAGGATGACCTACTTGAGGGGTTACACTTCGTCCTATGGGAAGAAGGGGCTAAAGGCCCAGGGGGTAAAAGCAGCTGGTAAAAGATAAAAGACATAGGAAATAAAACCTAGAGATGCTTCACCCAGGGATCCTCAAGAAGGCAATAAAAGGCCTCTTGATAAGAAACAAAAGGGACCCGAAGAAACATAATAAAACAAGACCTAACCAAGAGGATGGGAGGTCTCATCACGAGCCGGCCCATTATGTTCATAGGTATCTAGCAGTATGACATTGCCAT
>ML822328.1:9757-23022 GCA_009831015.1 Picea engelmannii
TCATTCTCACCATTATTCACATAACCCCCACACTATATTCCCCTTAGTTACTCAATAATACAAATTTAGAAATGACCACTGAGGGCACTGAAAAGGAAGGAGATGCTTGAGGGATTGTTGAGTAGAGAAAGGAAACATTTTCCTTTGTGTTGTGTATGGCATGGAAGAGATATTTTCCCTTATACTCAAAGATCACTCACAGACCCACTCTATATATCGTCTCGTCTCGTCCTCATTTCGTTTTAATTTTTTGATCGGTCGAATTTTAAAGGAAACAATTATTAAAAGACATTGTACTAGGGCTAAAGTACGTGATGGACAATGGTGACCTATGAATGGGGCCAACATTGAAATGTTTTCAATTTTTTTATGTATGACATCATATATCCTTGAGTCTTGAAACCCTCCCATACCATTAAGGCATGTGTCTAGTCTAACCATGTCAAATTTCGATGCGTACATGCACATATTGAAGAAATTTCAACGTTGGCCCTGTTATCCCCGATTTCTAGGGATAACTAGGAGATTATGTCTCGAGGCCCACAGGTCCTAGACATGGATTACTGAGAGCAGGATTGACTTGAGCATATCCTGGAAGGGCCCATCTTTCTTCTATTTCATCAGACTCTTCTTGTTAGTAGTAGCAACATCCATCACCTTCGACCTGGACTTGTATCGGAGAGGACTCTTGCTCCATGAGGTAATTGGTCCATGTATCATGGTATGTGTCACTTTTTATCATTATAACCTTTAGACATATGCATCTTACTCCTTTTATTTCTGAAAACTGCTTGGATCTTACATTAACCCACTTGACCATGGTTGGGGGGATTGACAGGGTGTCCTAGCAAGCCTGTACCCATAGGTTTTGGTTTTCCACTGGGGGGATTTCTGAAGAGCCATCGTCTGCTCCCATCATATCATCACTTTTCATCTTATCTCCCGCTTACCTGTCCCATTCCCCTATTTTGGGCATTAGGATGATCTATTTGTGGGGTTGCACCTTATCTCGTGGGAGGAAGGGGCTAAAGGCCCAGAAGGTAAAAGCAACTGGTAAAAGATAAAATCCATAAAGAGTGAAACCTAGAGATGCCTCACCCAGAGATCCTCGAGAAGGAAACAAAAAGCCTCTCAGTAAGAAATAAGAGGGATCCGAAGAAAAATAACAAAAACAAGACCTAGCCAACAAGATAGGGGGTCTCATCATGAGACAACCTATTATGTTAATGGGTACCTAACAGCGTGACATTGCCACTATCTGGTTACCACGCCAGGGCAGTGACCTTTGGTTGCATGGCAAAGGGAAAGGGGGTCTCATAATCAGCCAGCCTTATCATCTCTATGAAAGTGCTTGTGGGTAACACTGTCAGCTCTGGTCACCACGCCAAGGTAGTGTCCTCTAGTTAGTCCTTGAAATAAAAAAGAAGATAAAATAAAGAAAAGAAAAGAATAAAGGCAATAAAGGGCTTGGAAAAAATTGTATCCGTGACGGTTACAACTCGCCTTCTACAAAGGCACCCATAGGTAATATCATGCATCCCTGTCTCTCACTCTACCCGTATGTCTGGACATCCCTTAACCACATCACCTCATTTTACATGGCTTGGATGATACCCCTTGGAGACTTTCCTTTCCTTATGGATACTATCCCAATGTGGTGTTTTTCCTTTTTTCTTCAACCTTGTATTGTAGGTCTTTGTAATATCTTTGAGCTATTGAATGATATATGAGGGTTCTTATTTTTATGTTTGATAACATTAATGATGAGATGTGATTAACATTTCTATGATCCCTGTGACTAATGATCCCATGGAGGGCGAAGTTTTTGATGTGCAGGACCATGCTCGACGGATAGGTACCAGTTGGACCGGTACACATGGGGAGATGATTAGTTCGGACCTCCATGGGGATGAAGAGCCCATCATATGGTTGCTGGGACCCCATCAGGGGAAGAGACAAGACAATGTTTGATTGATATTTTTCACCTGAGAAGAAGAAGGATGTTCCATCAGGGACACTTTGGCTGAGCCCAGCCTAGGGGGGTTGACCCACTTCAAGTGGAACGTTTCCCTTTGATGGCTCAGGACGTCACCTAGGAGCCATTGACGTCACCTTGTGTGTGTGACAGTTTGACAGGGCAGCTAGCATGTCTGGAATGGTTGGGAGGCCCAAAGAGGGCCAATGTTTTGTCATTTTGTGTTGCATTTTCCCTAAGAAGGGGCTAATGTCTCCCTCAGTAGGGCTTGATGTCTTGCTTATGCTCAATTAGGGATTTGATTTGACAATTTAATGTAACGACAGTATAATTTTGGTTTGTAGCCTTGTCGGCTATTTTTAATGACCTAAATTTAATTAAACGTCATGATACAGTATATATCGGGGAGTTTTTCCCTTATTTTGACAAAAAACAAAACTCACTCTCTTGTGAGATCTGATTTTTGCGCCCTTGTTGGGTATTTGGTTTTTTATGTGAGGGGAACTTGTTGGAGGAAGGATTTTCTTGGCATATTTTAGCATTTCTCTTGAAGGAAGGTTTACAACTAGGGTTTGCAATGTTATTTCTTCATGATATGTAAGTGTTTTTTCTACAAAAATTCTTAATTGAATGGTTGTAGGCTTGTACTATTGCATTTATTTATAAACTTCACTGATTTAAAACACTAGGTGAAAAGCACACAAGTAGGTCCTTGTTTCATGTCCTCTAAAAGAGAAATATTCAGCCATTGAAGAAGGAAGGAAGAGCCTGTCCATTTGCTACACTCTTTTTACTTCTTCCCTTGTGCTAGCCTTGCTTTTAAGAGTTAAGAAGGAGGAGACGTCCCAGGCCTAGGTTATCTACACCTAGGGTCATCCTGCTTCTAGGGTTTGGTGATAGGGCCTTGCCATTGCAACACTCTCCCTCACCTCACTCTCTTGTCTTGACTTATCTTTTATGCTAGCCGTTTTTCCAAGTTTGACCTAAGGAAGGAGGAAAGAGCACGAGGCATTGCTTAAGCAACATTGGAGTGAACCTCTTTCCCCTAGGGTTTTGATTCTAGGGCCCTACCATTGCAGCACCTTAGAACCCTTCCCTCTCGTCCTTAGCCTTTTATCCCTTCAACTTTGCATCCTCTCTTTAATTGACTCCATTTACCCTTAGGCGCTAATCTCAGCTCCCCAACGTTGAAGTGATAGTGGCCAAACAACTTCTTAAAACCCTAACTAACTAGCTAACCCTAATTAGGCTGATGTCATACTTGGTTATTCCATATTGATGCAACATTTTCTATTAAACAGCAATTAGATGATGGTTAAGAGCATTTATGGAGTAAGGGATTGATTAAATACATTGTTGGCTACATCATCTCAATATTTATTGATGAATTGATATTATTCCATTGTTATATTAATTGACATTGATCTCATTGATATCTATTATTTTAATTGCTTATATATTGATATTAGATAGTTATATGAAGTACTAACCCATTGAATTATAGCCTACATACATTTTTTTTCTATTGTCTTGTTCCGGGAAGGTGTTCTCATTTGGGGCTACACTTCATTATTGGTTGTTTCGTTGGACTATCCAATCTTGGTGGTAACCTGTGAGGAGGGACTTTTACTTTGACCTTTATACCTTTGCCTCTTCAAAACCCCAGGTTACCAAGGCGTCTCCCCTGGGCTAACCTCTCTAAACAGAAAGAACCTCCCCATTGTGGTGACATTGGGTGGGGTAGGTTCCTGTTACACTAGTTTGGCCTCTATCCTCTAGCCATCTGACCTAGCTTCAAAATGTGTGATAACATTTTGGCGTTGCTGCCAGGGAACATTGAGTCAATTCTCCTCAAATGACAAATCTTTTCGGTAAGCCTTGCCTCGGAGACCTTTTTTTACAAGCTTACCTTTCGACTCCACTAGGGTGTTTTCCCCCTTTTCTTTGGTAGTTTCAAGCAAACTATCTGGCGACTCCACAAACTAGAAGGAGATTCAACAATCCTCCTTTGTCTTTCAAAAGGAAGCCTCCCTTAAACTCTCCTATTGTCAAATCACTTTTTGGGAAGAGCCTTCCTTTAAGAATCATGTCTACCTCTTAGACCACTACAATGAACCCAACCAACAATCAAAGACAATGGTCATCTACCCTTTTTAGGCCGTTAGACATGTCAGCCATACCAGGCTACCCTAGGCAGATTCCACCCAAGTATGAAAAGTGGTTGCCTAAATTCACCGGTACTGATGCCATTAGTGTTGAAGATCATATGAGAAACTTTTGGGCATTCTTTTAGCTTCACCCCATCAATGATGATGCTGAAGACTTGGTCATGAAGTTGTTCTTCGCTACTCTCTATGATTCCTCAAGGCATTGGTACCTCAGCCTTCCTGACGGAAGAATCAAAGCCATGGATAGAATTGAAGAATCCTTTCTCAAAATATGGAGTATCAAAGAAGACCCTAATATTCTTCTCACGTGACTAAATAGCCTTGCTGAGTATGAAAATGAGTCCATTTGGGAGTTTCACACTAGATTCGAGACATTGCTACAATGAATTCCCGCAAGCCATCACCCAAAAGATGACTACCTTGTCCATATCTACACCAAATCTTTCAATGGCCAACTAGGGTATCTTCTTAGAGACAAAAACCCTCAGTCCATCCAAGAAGCCCAAGAGATCGCCACCAAGATAGAAGGGAACCTCCTTTCATCTAAAATTGAGCCTTTTGCTAACTTGAGGGGGAGAATAGACACCAAGAAGAAAATAGTACAATGTTGAGCCTACTTCAGATCTCTGCACCAGTATCAACAAATTACAAGCCTCCATGGATGGCATCATAAAGAATCAAGAAGAAATGATGAGCCAGATTGTCAGACTTGAAAAATCCTAGATCCAAGCACCCAGGCCCCTGTTCAAAGGACAATTCCAGAAAGGGAACCAATTTTACAAGCCAAAGAATGAGCACGAAGTTCCAAATACCTTGGCCCCTATGAACATTGTTGATGAAAATCCTTGGTGCCTGGAGTGAAATGAAGCACATTGGGAGCATGAATGTCCTTATAACACTGGCCATCAACAAGTCAACAACATGGATTGCTTCATGGGTTTCCCTCGGATAAATATCATGGATATAGAAAATCAAGAAGTCGTAAGGGAAGTAGCCAGAGCAGCAAGGATGGCGGTAATAAATAACCTAGATCAGGAATCACGAGAAAATCTAAAGAAACAAGAAGTCCAAGTATACAGAAGGAAGAACTCGAAACAACCTGCTACTGATAAGACAAATCCCCCACCTTTAGAGATAATTCTACCCAATATGTCCAAGCCTGGTAAGGTTGACCTAAATTTTGACTTCGAAGGGGCATTATCAAAGATGTATGTGAATGTTCCCCTGAGAGAAGCAATCACGATCCCATCCATCAAGGAACGCTTTGATACTTTCTTTTCGGGATTAGATGAACCTATGGACCCCACTATTATATTGCAAGCTAACCATTTTAGGGTCCAATATGGTGAGAACCCTCCTTTCTTCATGACTTTGACAATGAACAACAAGAATCTCAACAATTGCATGCTAGATACAGGTGTTGGTGCCAACATGATGTCGCTTAAAGTCATGCAACAAGTGGTTTTGAAGGTCACTAGGACTTACAGGAATGTGTGTGGTTTCGAATCTAAAGAAATACCCACACATGGGGTGGTTGAAAATGTTGAAGTACACCTGAAGGAGTACCCAGAAAAAACAGTCCACATTGACATTGTGGTGGTTGATGTCCCAGACGTGTGGGGAATGTTATTATCTAGGAAGTTTGGCTCAATGATAGGTGGTTCCCTTGAGATGGACCTCACCTTTTTGCGATTACCTTTGAAATATGGAACGGTGGGAAATCTACTTAATGTGCCAATAACTAGGGACCATGTGCAGGATATTGTTCATCTTGTAAATAATGAAAAAACGAAGAACGATATGATACAAACTCTTTAGAAATATTCTCCAGAGGACATGCCCTTTGCAATGGAAGAAGACTTTGATCAGATCGAATGGCCCAAGAAAGAAGAACAACAACAACTCTTAGATGAATTCAAGAACAAAGAAGTTGGGGCGGTGAAGATATTAAAGAAAAATGAAGATGACATACAAATCCGCCCATCTCAACAAGAAGTCTTTACAGCAGAAGCCCACCCACCTCCCTCAGTACAATACACCAGGTTTGTTCAGAGAACGACCAAATACAAAGTCAGAAAGTATAAAGAGGGAGATATGGTATGGATGTGGGATACTCAAAAAGGAGAGCCAACTAATGTAAAAGGAAGCACACAGTCGTGGCTTGGACCCTTCAAAGTTGGAATGGAATCAATTGATAACTCATACTACTTGTCCACTTTGGAAGGAAGAAGGTTCCCATTACCTATCAACGGGCACCTCCTTAAACCCAACCAAGGTGGGGGGACCTGACTTCACATGTAAGTGAAGGTAAGTAGGCATTCTTCGTGTACTATACCATTTACATTTCATGTTAATTTGCTTCCACACTTGCATATTGATTGTTTTATTTCAGTTTATATATATGTCTATATATGCAGGGTGGCAATACCACCACACCCTTGTTACTGATATCCATTTCAAGTTGAGAAGGTATGCAAGCTATGCCAGAGATGCTGAGGTTCTCATGTGCTCTACGGTGAGCACATGTCCTCAAGTTGGAGCCAAATGTTATCCCCGATATCTAGGGATAACTAGGAGATCATGTCTCGAGGCCCACAGGTCCTAGACATGGAGTACCGAGAGTAGGATTGACCTGAGCATAGCCCCAGAGGGCCCATCTTTCTTCTCTTTCATCAGACTCATCTTGTTAGTAGTAGCAACATCCATCACCTTCAGCTTAGACTTGTATTGGAGAGGCCTCTTTCTCCATGAGGTAATTGGTCCAAGTATCATGGTAAGTGTCACTTTTGATCATTATAACCTTTAGATATATGCATCTTACTCCTTTTATTTTTGACAATTTCTTAGATATTACATTAACCCACTTGACCATGGTTGGGGGGATTGACAGGGTGTCCTAGCAAGCTTGTACCCATAGGTTTTGGTTTTCCACTGGGGGCATTTCTGAAGAGCCATCGTTTTATCCCATCATATCATCACTTTTCATCTTATCTCCCACTCACCTATCCCATTCCCCTAGTTTGGGCATTAGGATGATCTGTTTGTGGGGTTGCACCTTATCTCATGGGAGGAAGGGGCTAAATGACCAGAAGGTAAACGTAGTTGGTAAAATATAAAAGCCATAAAGAATGAAACATAGAGATGCCTCGCCGAGGGATCCCCGAGAAGGCAGTAAAAATCCTCTCAGCAAGAAATAAGAGGGATCTAAAGAAAAATAACAAAAACAAGACCTACCCAAGAGGATAGGGGGTCTCATCACGAGCCAACCTATTATTTTCATGGGTACCTAACAACATGACATTTCCACTATCTGGTTACCACGCCAGGGCAGTGAACTTTGGTTGCATGGCCAAGGGAAAGGGGGTCTCATCACGAGAAAGCCTTATCACCTCTATGAAAGTTATTGTGGGTAACACTATCATCTCTTGTCACCACGCCAAGACAGTGTCCTCTAGTTAGTCCTTGAAATAAAAAAGACAAAGAAAATAAAGAAAAGAAAAGAATAAAGGCAATAAAGGGCTTGGAAAATTTTGCATCCATGATGGGTATAGCTCGCCTTCTACAAAGGCACCCACGGGTAATATCATGCATCCCTGTCTCTCTCTCTACCTGGATGTTTGGACATCCCTTGACCACATCACCTCATTTTACATGGCTTGGATGATACCCCTTGGATACTTTCCTTTCCTTATGTATACTAGCCGAATAGGGTGTTTTTCCTTTTTTCTTCAGCCTTGTATTGTAGGTCTTTGTAATATCTTTGAGCTATTGAATGATATATGAGGGATTTTATGCATATGTTTGATAACATTAATGATGAGACGTGATTAACATTGTTATGATCCCTGTGACTAATGAGCCCATGGAGGGAGAAGTTTTTGATGTGCAGGACCATGCCCGACAGACAGGTACCAGTTGGACCAATACACATGGGGAGATGATTAGTTCGAACCTCTATGGGGCTGAAGAGCCCATCAAATGGTTGTTGGGACCCCATAAGGGGTAGAAACAGGACAATGTTTGACCGGGATTTTGCACTTGAGAATAAGAAGGACATTCCATTAGGGACACTTTGGATGAGCCCAACCTAGGGGAGTTTACCCACTTCCAGTGGAACGTTTCCCTTTGATGGCCCAGGATGTCACCTAAAAGCCATTGACGTCACCTTGAGCGTGTGACAATTTTATAGGGCAGATGGCATGTGTGGCATGGTTGGGAGGCCCAAAGAGGGCCAAGGTTTTGTCATTTTGTGCTACATTTTCCCTAAAAAGGGGCTAACGTCTCCCTCAGTAGGGCTTGACATCTTGCTTATGCTCAATTAGGGCTTTGATTTGACAATTTAATGTAATGACAGTATAATTTTGGTTTGTAGCCTTGTCGACTATTTTTAATGACCTAAATTTAATTAAAGGTCATGATACATTATATATTGAGGAGTTTTCCCCTCATTTTGACAAAAAACAAAACTCACTCTCTTTGTGAGATCTGATTTTTGTGCCCTTGTTGGGTATTTGGTCTTTTATGTGAGGCACACTTGTTGGAGGAAGGATTTTCTTGGCATATTTTGGCATTTCTCTTGAAGGAAAGTTTACAACTAGGGTTTGCAATGCTATTTCTTCATGATATGTAAGTGTTTTTTCTGCAAAAATTCTTAATTGAATGGTTGTAGGCTTGTACTCTTGCATTTATTTATAAACTTTGCTGATTTAAAACCCTAGGTGACAAGCACACAAGTAGGTCCTTGTTTCATGTACCCTAAAAGAGAAATATCCATCCATTGCTACACTCTTTTTACTTCTTCCCTTGTGCTAGCCTTGCTTTTAAGAGTTAAGAAGGAGGAGACGTCCTAGGCCTAGGTTATCTACACCTAGGGTCGTCCTTCTTCTAGGGTTTGGTGATAGGGCCCTGCCATTGCAACACTCTCCCTCACCTCACTCTCTTGTCTTGACTTATATTTTATGCTAGTCGTTTTTCCAAGTTTGACCTAAGGAAGAAGGAAAGAACACGAGGCCTTGCTTAAGCAACACTGGAGTGAGCCTCTTTCCCCTAGGGTTTTGATTCTAGGGCCCTGCCATTGCAACACCTTAGAACCCTTCCCTCTCGTCCTTAGACTTTTATCCCTTCAACTTTGCGTCCTCTCTTTAATTGACTCCATTTACCCTTAGGCATTGATCTCAACTGCCCAATGTTGAAGTGATAGTGGCCAAACAACTTCTTAAAACCCTAACTAACTAGCTAACCCTAATTAGGTTGACGTAATACTTGGTTATTCCATCTTGACGCGACACTTTCTATGAAAAAGAAATTAGATGATGGTTAAGAGTATTTATTGAGTAAGGGATTGATTAAATACATTGTTGTCTACATCATCTCAATATTTATTGATGAATTGATATTATTCCATTGTTATATTAATTGACATTGATCTCATTGATATCTATTGTTTTAATTTCTTATATATTGATATCAGATAGTTATATGAAGTACTATCCCATTGAATTATAGCCTGCATATATTGTTTTTCTATTGTCTTGTTCCGGGAAGGTGTTCTCATTTGGGGCTACACTTCATTATTGGTTGTTTAGCCGGACTATCTGATATTGGTGGTAACCTGTGAGGAGGGACTTTTACTTTGACCTTTATACCTTTGCCTCTTCAAAACCCCAGGTTACTGGGGACGTCTCCCCTTGGCTAACCTCCCTAAATATAAAGAACCTCCCCATTTTGGTGACATTGGGTGGGGTAGGTTCCTGTTATTCCAGTTTAGCCTCTATCCTCTAGCCATCTGACCTAACTACAAACTGTGCGATAACAAGCCCCATTCACTGCTCACTATGCGGGATTGATGCATGACATTTTTGGTGGTTGAATTGGAATTTCCATGAAATTTCAAGAGATTTCCATCAAAGATTCTATAGATGGAAACAATGACATTTGGCAATGAGACGCCCATTATGAACATTGTTGCAAACATGGACAATATCAAAGATTATGTGGTCGGGACATCATTCATCCTTGAGTCTTGAAACCCTCCCATACCACCAAGGCATGTGTCTAGTCTAACAATGTCAAATTTCGATGCATACAAGCACATATTGAAGACATTTCAAGGTTGGCCCCATTCACTAGTGCTCACTATGTGGGGTTGGTGCATGACATTCATGTTGGCTGAATTGGAAGTTCCATGACATTTCAAGAGAGTTCCAACCAGGATTCTATGAATGGAAACAATGACATTTGACAAATATGAGATGCACCATTATGAATGTTGTTGCAAACATGGACGATCTGAAAGATTATGTGGTCGAGACATCAAACATCCTTGAGTCTTGAAACCTTCCCATGCTATCAAGGATGTGTCTAGTCTAACCATGTCAAATTTTGATGCATACAAGCACATATTGAAGAAATTTCAACGTTGGCCCCATTCACTAGTGCTCACTATGCAGGGTTGGTGCATGACATTTGTGGTGGTTGAATTGGAAGTTCCAAGACATTTCAAGAGAGTTCCAACAACGATTCTACGGATGGAAACAATGACATTTGACAAATATGAGACACCCCATTATGAACGTTGTTTCAAACATGGACGATATCAAAAGTTATGTGGTTGGGACATTAAACATCCTTGAGTCTTGAAACCCTCCCATGCTGTCAAGGATGTGTCTAGTCTAACCATGTCAAATTTTGATGCATACAGGCACATATTGAAGAAATTTCAACGTTGGCCCTATTCACTAGTGCTCACATGGATGATCGTGTAATAAATATGACATCTATAAATAAGTATGGGGAAGGTTGACTTCTATATAAATATATAACCATAAACACCATATAAGTCAAAAGGATGTTTCTTAATATAGAAACCCAACAAAAATCATAGAGAAAATTACTAATCTAGGTTGTATCTTGCATAATCAATTTTGGAATATAAGTAGTAATAGTGAAATGGTAGAAAACTATGTGAATGTTAATTGGTGCAGTTAATTAACAAAACCAACAAATTAGTATCGTAATAAGACACTATGGATCAAATCAAAGAGCATGTTTTTTTTATAATTGAAATCATTGGATTGATAGCAGAGAGGGTGATGAAAAATTAAGGTTTATGAAACTAGTCCACTAATTGGAGGAAAAATATATGGTCTAAGTCAACAACTACAGTATAATTGTAATTACATAGAGGAGGCTTAAATGTAATAAAATTAATGGTGTTTTTCATATAAGTATGGGTGATATAGAATAAGCCCTATTCTAACAAAGTAACAACAATTGGAACTTACAAATAAGAATGGGTAATTTCTACCATTAAAATATCCCTCCAATACTACTTAGACTAAGTACTAAACATAATATGAAATCATTAATTTAACCAGAAACCCAAATTAAAGGCATTGGTTGTGCTCTACATTACTAGAATAAATTATTTTAGATGAAAAAGTCTAAATCACTAATCCATTATTTTCTAAGTGTGAGCCCTAATAAGACAATGGTTGGAAGAGTTGATACCTCTGAATCTCTTCAAAATGCTTCTATTTTAGGTTTTTATATTGACGAGAGTATAAACTATGAATAAATCACTCACCTAGTTAATCTATCTAGTGAAATTGTGACCATTAAACCTAGGAGGGGTTCACTAGCTTTGTGTGGTGCTACAGTTGTAGTTGTCTGACCCTCCTAGGGTTTGACAAGGATAAAGATATAAGTTATTGTATCGAGGTTTCTTCATTATCAATTTTTCTCTTGTGAAGAAGAGATTGTTCATGGATGGATTGTATTATCATAAATAATCTATCTAAGAAAAGTTGGTTGGATTTTTCCCCAGGTTTGGGGTTTTCCTAGGAAAAATCTTTGTGTCTTCTTGTTCTTGTTTTATGTTGCTTATAGTTTCAGTATATGGTTGTTAAATGTAAAAGAATATTTAAATACTGTGGTAAATCTATTTCTCTGAATATTTAAGAAAATCTAACAGAAAGTAGATGCTAGGACAAACAAAATGCGTACTCCTAGGATATACCTTTCTAATGAGGTACCGAGTACCCCAGACATAGATCATATGAAAAAGTTATGTCCTTGAGAAGTTGACGTATTGACTAACCCCATCGGGACCCACAAAACTTTTAACATTTCATCTTTCAAGGTTAGGGTGTTCTCATTAATGCTTTATGTTAAAAAATACTTTTGATTCTCATTGTAAACACATCTTCTTCCAAATTCTCATAACCATCAAAAATATTCTCAGAGATAAATGACCACCATTCTAGCGAGTTCAATTTGCTTTGCATTTTACAGCTCTTGTACATTTCATTCATTAATAAAAATTGTGTATTACTGTATCTCTATGTTTCTGTCATATTTCTGAGTTTCATTTAGTTCCCTCATAAAATCCGGATCAAGTGGCCATTCAATGTAAGGTAGGTTAGGTCCATTATGTTTGATATCATTAAATAGGGACCACTAGTTAGTTAGTATCAAAGAAATATAATGTGGCCTCATTAAAGAATGTCTGCTAGGTAGGAGGTGGTTATGATTAGGGTTCTCTAGCTAGCTATAAATAAGGATGAAGTACTCCTTATGGTGCATGTATTGGAATATATTGTATTGGAGCATAGATCATTGTGAGGTTTCTCCTTTAAAGATGCAAGTGAATACAGATGGATTCCTCCCATAAAAGGATTATAGTAAGTTGTTGCCCTACCTTGAGTTTATTTTGATAAATAAAGATTGAGGATTTATGAATATCTTGTTTGTGATTCAAGTTTAAGGGTTAAGGATTCTAACACCTTAATCCTTCTCTTTCAATGAAGGCTCTTTTAGGGTCTCCTCTTGTTCTCATCTTTAATTTCTTCCAGATTTTCCCCTATTACCTCCTTAGACCCGTTTCGTTGGTCCTTTAAGACCTCCAACCAATATGCTCTCTATCTTTGGGATTTTTATGCTTTGGTTGGAGTGACCACTACCTCCTCTTCCTCCTATTTACAATTGGTGTGGATTAATCTCCCCTTGATATCAAAGCAAAGATTACTACCTTGCAATCTTTATATGTATAATTTTTTTTATAAAAAAATTCATAATAAATTGTAATTTGGATAAGAGGGAGGAACCAATACTAACTATGATTG
>ML822328.1:24026-59643 GCA_009831015.1 Picea engelmannii
ATCCACAACAGGATCCATCTTCAGGACAAAAAAGCCTGAGGAAAAATAAGAGAGGAGCCTTTAATAAATAGTGAAAATTGAACCCTAGGTTTGGGGAGGTTTTACAAATTAGGTATTTAATTAATGAAATAATATGATAACCCAACGGTGTTAAATAAATTCTAAGCTAAGAATAGGCTAAATTTTAGGGTTGACCCTATTATTAAAATTAGTTTTAATATTAATTTTGTGTTAATAAAGGTTGAATTAAGGTTAATATGGTTATATTAGTGGTCGGCTTAAGTGAAACCATAGGTTTGAGGATGCTAATGTGGTTAATATTAAATTAACTAAGCGTTATTAGCAAACTAGGGTTAAAAAAGGCTAAAAATCAGTTAATGTTATTGATATTAAATTTTATGATAAATAACATGGTGTTAATATTAATATTAAATTAAATTAAGGTTGATTTAATGAGGTGGCACACTAGCAAACTAGGGTTAAGGTTATTACTATTAAATTTCTATGTTAAATATAGGCTAGCATCCTATAGCACATTAGCATCCTCAAACCTAATTTAATTTAATATTAACCACATTAGCATCCTCAAACCTAGGGTTTCACTTAAGCCGACCACTAATATAACAATATTAACCTTAATTCAACCTTTATTAACACAAAATTAATATTAAAACTAATTTTAATAATAGGGTCAACCCTAAAATTTAGCCTATTCTTAGCTTAGAATTTATTTAACACCGTCGGGTTATCATCTTATTTCATTAATTAAATACCTAATTTGTAAAACCTCCCCAAACCTAGGGTTCAATTTTCACTATTTATTACAGGCTCCTCTCTTATTTTTCCTCAGGATTTTTTGTCCTGAAGATGGATCCTGTTGTGGATCTGAAACGTCGACAAGCTCTCAAAAGCACCGTCACTGTGGTTCTTCCAACATGCTCTGAACAAATCTCTCACCACAGAAACCTAATTGATCAGTTTCCAACTTCAACGATTACAACATTGGACACTTTGCTTTTCTTGTTACTTCTAATGTACAAGGTTTTCCCTTTGTGGGAAATGCCTTCCTTCATCATAAATTTTTTCTTCCATTCCCAGGTGTTGAAGGGATTTGGGATGGGAGCCTGCGAAGAACTCACTTTTGTTGTGACTGTTACCGTCTTCCTAGGATGCGTAGGGCCGTTTCATTGAGGAATGCCCATCATTCTTCTCTTCGATCTCACACAAAAAAGCCACCTTAGAACAGAATCAAACAACAGAAAGGAAGAGTGACTAAGAATCAGCCTGCCAATCCATATTATTAGCTCTAGCTGGTTCAGGGAGGCTATAACAAGCTTGAGTCTTATTAGGGCCTGGTGTACCGTGGCTCTAACTGCAATATGGAGCATGGACTGGCTCATCATATATTTCATTAACTTCGATCTTGGATTGCCATTAATGCCATTATAATTAGCCATGGTTATCAAAGTTCTAACCTCATAATTCTCTTGCTACCCTGTAATAAAGTTCTCTTTCAGGCCCCTTTCAAGTTTTGGCCACCCCATGGAACTAAAAGCTATGAAGTGCTCCTGCTTTCCTTTTCCATTCTTCTAGTTAAGTAACCAATCATGTTTTTTTTTTTAAAGAAACGGCGAATTTGTATTATCAAAATGGTTGAAGTAGAACTGTCAATGTTGTTAGTACCATAGAAGATTTTAGGGCTGAAATTTCATGAATGGGCGAAATTTGGAAGTTCAAAATTTTAAGGGGGTGAATGTTTACTAAAGTAGTTAATGTAGTGTTTTCAAAATCTTAGCCCAAATATTAAATTAAAAAATATATAGGTTATATTATTCGTCCCCATAAAATAGTAAAGAAAATCTATGTAAACATGTTTATCCATTCAAATTTCATGATTGAACCTTCATTTCGACTCGATTTTTTGGAATGGATATTTCTTGGTAAGTAATTTGCCCATAGTTTTTTAAACCAATGTGTTTTTATAACTATTTTGCTTGTAGTTTTTCAAATCAGGGTTTTATGGAAACATTTTTGCCCATGGATTTCCTTCAAAGTTTTATGGGATTTCTCCCATATATTTATTTCAAGGTCTTATGGGACTTACTTTGCCCATGGAATTTGGATGATTTTTTGGACTATTTCTCCTGCATTTTGTTCATTTTTCATTTTGTCAAATTGGGGCTTTATGGGAACAAATCCACCCATGGATTTCCTTCAGATTTTAGAGTTTTATAGGAACGATTTCACCCATCAATTTCCACATTGATTTTCAATTTCACCCATAGATTTCCTTTAGGGTTTTATGGGATTGAGTTTTCCCATGAAATTTGGATTTCTTTGGACTTTTAAAGTTTTATGGACACACTTCTTTGTAGGATCCCTAAAATTGCAGAGTTTTTATGAATAAGGTTGGAAGATGATTTCTTTGAAGAATTCATTCTCCATTATATACATCCATACCTTACTAATAATCAAAAGAACTTAAATAATGGTAGAAAGAACTAAAATAATCAAAGGAGGCAATAGAAGAGTGGGCTTGAAGAACAAAGGTGTACAAAGTCCATAGATCAAAGAACAAAAGAAATTCAAAGATATTTTACATCTCTAGTCATTCTGATGTATAAGAAAGAGGTCGTGAAGTAGCTTGGATATATTCTATCGCTTGCCTCTTGTAACTCAGGTGCAAGATTAAATAACATTCAAATCAAACAATTACTGAACATATAACAATATTCTCACAATAGTTTTTTCTATAAATTAGTATAATATGTATTTTCAATATTGATTGTTGTTGGGCCCTTGGGAGGTTGTTTTTTACTGAATAGATAAAAATATTATCCAAATATTTTTCTCTATAATTTAATAATATGTATTTTCAATATTTATTGTTGTTGGGCCCTCTCATTGGTGATATACTAGATTGTGTTGTGGTCTTGTCTCTCTATGACATGTTTGTGAAAGAAATCATTGTTTTGATCCTCAACGTTGAGCCATATTGATTTGATCAGGTCTATCACCCATTCTTCATGTGGATCAAATTCCCTGGCCTAGTCATACAGAAATACTATGTCATGTACCACCTCCTTCAATTAAGAGTTGGCATTCTTGAACTTGGTTTGGACCCATTTCTTGGGGAAATCAGGGAGTCTAAACCATAAAGGAATGGTGGTGACACACTAATAGTCACGGGAAATGAGTTGAACTTGGGAAACCAAAGTTTTAGGAAGATGGTATCTATTCCCAAAAACCATGGTCCATTCTCAAATATTTGTTTCCTTAGTCTTATATTCTAGGGGAGTAGCAAAAATGGTGGTGGTGGTGGAAAAAATGGTGGTGCACTATCCATGGGTTCTCTTCTATTACTTGAATTACTTTTCTACTATTTCATAAATTCCTTTAATATTTAACTGGATGCACTCTTGGATTTAAAATCAAGGATATGCTTTACCCAATGTGCAAATTTTTTTGTAAAATTTCTCACTGGTGGCTTAATTCTTATACCCAACAACGAGAATGATCAATTATACTTTTGACCATTATGGGTTGTAAGTCCTAGAATTGGTTCTTTATTATTGACTGGGTGGATTCTCAATGCTTTTTTGAAAGGTTTGAACTATTGATACAGGTGGATATCAGTGGCCACCCACCTTTTCCAACTAGCTCAAACCAGTTTTCTGACAATTTTGGCAATTTACTATTTTTAGCAATTTTAACTTTCGGGGCCATTTTGAGGGCCTAAATGAAGGTTTTTTGGGATATAGCTTAAAAATGATCTTCAAAGGCATGATTGAGCCCCCAAAATGAATCTCCTCAACGATAAATTTCCAATGCGCTATCATACACCCAAAATGGAGAGCGTATGCAAAAGTTACGACCCCAGGAAGTTGATGTACTAACTTACCCAGACGGGGCCCACATGACTTTTGGTGCTTCATCTCCTAGGGTCAGGTTTTTGGATGTATAGGATTTTTGGAATTCATGTTTATTGTAAAAAGGCCTTGAGGGCTCATTGTAATCATCTTCTTGCGAATGAGAACAACTGTCACATCTCTTCTTAGAGATAAGCTACCACCATTCCAGCAACCTTGTTTCCACTACATTTTACAGTTTCAACTTATTTCCTTATTGAATAGAAAACTAGTTTTATTGTATCTCTGTTATTTTGTGTTAAGAACCTATCAATAATATGTATTCATTTTGTTCTTCTCATAAAATCCATATCAATGGTATCAGAGTGGTCTGCTCCTAGTCGTTTTAATGCATGTCCCCAATGAGGTCAGAGTATAAAGAGTTGGGTCTCGAGCTTGTTTCTCTTGAGGAAAAAAGCTCTAGCACACGCAAGAGACCTATCATGGTAGGAGAAAATAAATATGAAGGGACATGAGATCCTTTAAAACTGTTGATTGAGGAATCTCTCATGTAACAAAGGAATGAGATGATGGATAGTTTCGCGCAAATCCTTCGGCGACTACCAACAGACGACACATCTTCTTCGAGCGGAGGCGCCTCTCCATTCAAGGTACAAATAAACTTTGATATTCCTATATTTGAAGGTCAAATAGACACAGATGTTGTAGACAAGTGGTTGAATCTACTAGAAGGGTATTTTTTCGTCCATAACTTTTCGAATAGAGAAAAGATTAATTTTGCGCTCCTCAAAGTCGTTCCCCATGTCAAAGATTGGTGGGAAAATTTTTGTGAGAAAAGGAAATAGAGGAACCCTCATTATTTACAGTCACATCCACCTAGGAATCCTTCAAGGATGCTATTAAGTAACAATACTACCCTGTCATAAGTTATGATGACTTGTATACAAAATGGACCACACTATAGCAAGAAAGAGACCAAGCAGTGCCAGATTTCACAAATATCTTTCATACCTTGCGCACCAAGATGGGTATCAAAGATTCAGAGTGACATCTAGTGCTCAAGTATTTCAACACTCTACATAGATACATCCATACCAAAATGGAATTTTTTGACATCTCATCCTTGGGCACTGCCTATCGATATGTCGTCAAAATCGAGCAGAAGCTCGAACAAAAGACACGGAAATTTGGGCCTGGGAACCCCTGACAACAAAAGCCAGAAAAGGGCGGCCCCAACCCACATAATGAAGGACATAGAAAATATGGAAAGTATCAGTACAACTAGTCCAAGCCACAAGAAAATAAGGACAACAAAAAGACAAAGAAAGATATTGGAAAGTGGTGCGACTTCCATAAGAGCCCTTGGCATAACACTGCTAACCACCACTCAAAGTAGTCGCTAGTGGCCGAAGTGAAAGCCTATGAATCATATGTGGGTTTAGACTCTGATCCAGAACCAGAAAGGGAAAGACAGATCATTGACACGAAACCTAGTTCCACTATTTCTACCACCAAACTCCAACCTGGTGAACCAGGTGATCCAGAAGAAGGAGAGTGCCTCTTCCATTCAAAGATGTGGGTAAAATGAACCCTGCTGCACTTCATCATGGATAGTGGTAGCCAGAAGAAACTCATATCAATAGAGGTCATCAAGAAGTTGGCCTTGCCGATAACACCACACCCACAACCCTACACCATTGGATGGCTCCGCCAAGGAAGCGATCTCTGCGTTAGCTAATAGTGTCGACTGTCGTACGACACCAAGCCCTTCAAAAATGAGGTATTGTGTGATGTTTTTCCTCTCGAAGTTTGTGATGTTATTTTGAGCCAACCTTATTTATGGAAATGTCTTTCTTTATGTGATTCTAGGCCTCGTAGTGTTATTATTACTTTGAACAAGAAATTATACAGGATACCCGAGGCAGTCCCACCTAATGCTATTTCCTTGATCTCTGGTAAGACATGAAAGAAGGTCATCTATCAGATGAGGAAGTTTGTCTTCTTCACGATTCACTCTCAGAATAAGAGAAATATCACAACCACATCTAGGGTCTCTATGGACGAACTCTCCACATAGCAGAAGAAAGTAGATAAGTTCGTGTAAGAATACTCAGATATCTTCTCCTCACCTACTGGGGTACCTCTGCACTGCCAGTTCAAGCAACCCATCGATATGGCCCTAGCACATCATTTCCCAATGGGACAGTCTATTGTCGCTCTCTATTAGAGAATGAGGAGATCAAGCGACAGATCCAAGAACTGCTCCATAAGGGGAACATCCATCCCATCTCATCACCTTGTGGGAGCCCATTCATGCTGGTACAGAAGAAAAATGAAACCTCACAACTCTGCATTCATTACAGGGCTTTGAATAAAATCACAGTCAAAAACTGGTACCCAATTCCTTGAATCGACGACCTCCTTGATCAACTCACGGGGGCCAAATACTTCAGTAAGATTGATCTGAAGTCTGGATACCACTAGGTCCCGATAGAAAAGACAGATGTATGGAAAACTGCCTTCGAGTCAAAGGAAGGCCTTTTTGAATGGTTGGTCATGCCCTTTGGTTTGACAAATGCCCCAACCACTTTCATGAGGATTATGGACGATATCCTATGACCATTCACCAATACTTTTGTAGTGGTGTATCTGGATTACATTCTCATTTACAACAAGACTTGGCCCGAACACTTGCAGCATATTCAACAGGTTCTGCACACCCTGCGACAACAGAAGCTATATGACAACTTGGAAAAATTCTCCTTTGAAATGGATAGGGTCCATTACCTGGGATACATAATTGATCAGCATGGCGTACAAGTGGATCCAGCCAATATCCAAGTCATCAGTAACTGACTAGCCCCAACCACACTCACTAAGATTCAGAGCTTCTTGGGTATTACAAATTTCTACCACAGGTTCATGTTGAGATTCTCCCATATTGCATAGGCCCTCATCCAAATAACCAAGGGTGGTGGTAAGAATAAATTTGCATGGGGTCGGTCCCAACAACAAGTGTTTGATGATTTGAAACAGTACTTGTGATCAGCCCCAGTACTTTCACTACCAGAACTGCAACAACTCTTTGAGATCGAGAGAAATGCTTCAAACTATGCAGTGGGTGTCATTCTCACTCAGCACGAACACCTTGTGGCCTATCATAGTGAGACACTATCAGATGTTGTCCGTAAGTACCCTACTTACGAAAAATAATTGTACTCCATTGTGAAAGCCTGCCGCTAGTGGAGACATTACATTCTTGGGAAGGAGACAGTCATCCACACTGATCATAATACATTGCAGTTCATGCAGACACAAGGAAAATTGTAGAATGATCTCCATCAAAAGTGGTCCACACAATTGAAAAAATTCCACCTCAACATCAAGTATAAAACATGAAGCACCAATCACATCATTGATTGCCTCATTAGACCACCAATCACGACACTCACCATGGTGCTAGACTCATGTGGCCATGAGACCTATGGATGGCCCCAACTCTATGAGACAGACCCATAATTCTCTACCACCTACCAAATGTTGGGTGCAAATGCAGTTGTCGATAATTTCCATCTTCAGGATGGGTTGTTGTGTCGTCTGGTCCATATCTGTGTTCCATAAAGTGAGCGAGCGAAGATGATCTGGGAATCCCACTATAGTCAGGTGGAAGGACACTTCAGCATTGAAAAGATAGTGGCAATGCTACATAAACATTTCTACTAGCCGAAACTTCGACAAGAGGTCAGCAAGTATATCAGGTCCTGCATTGCCTGTGTTATTGCCAAACCAACCACTAAGAAACAGGGCATGTACACCCCTCTTCCTACTCTTCACAAGCCATGGGAATCCATCTCAATGGACTACATTTTGGGCCTCCCATCCACCAAGCAAGGAAATGACTTTGTTTTTTGTTGTTGTTGATCGCTTTTCTAAGATGGCGATTTTGGTTGTCTCCAAGAAGAACATCACAGCAAAGGCCACTACCAAACTCTTCTTTGAACGAGTCTGGGTACATTTTGGGATCCCACAAACCATTGTCTCAGATCGAGACAGTCAATTTCTTATCACATTCTGGTTGAGACTTTGGTCACTGCTGGACACCAAGATCACAAAATCCACGGCCTTCCACCCTTAGACAGATGGCCAAACTGAGGTCATAAATCGAATGATTGTGCATATAATTTGCATGTATAATTCAAAGAACCCTCGCACATGGGATGAGATCCTTCCCTATGTCCAACATAGCTACAAACAATCCCTACATAGATCAACTGGCCACAACCCCTTTCAGGTGGGGTTGGGATTCCAACCATCGGGTCCCATTATTGTTTCACTTCCCCTTGTGGTCACCTCGACCGACTCATCTCTTGCTCCAACTGAAGTTGAAAAATCCACCTGGTTCATTGAGTAGATCCATAACATCTCCCAACAGGTTCAAGATATCCTACAGAAGTCCAATGACACGTACAAGCAACGCCATGATCAACATTGGGTGCCACATAAGTTTTAGGTGGGCGACAAAGTTTGGTTGCACTTGCAGAAATAATGCCTTACAGGACCCCATCAGAAGCTTCTCCAACTCCGTTATGAGTTTTACACCATCACCAAGGAGGTGGGGGATAATTCTATTGATCTTAACATTCCTCCTTTCCTTGTCCTGCACCCAGTGTTCAACGTGGATCCTTCGCCCTTATTTCCCACCATTATTGGACACCTCAGACGTAGCAAAACAACTGACACCAAAAAATATCAACCTCGACTGCATATAAAAGGAATCCAATGATCATATTGTTGACACATAGATCAATGGCACTCGACATCAAAGGATCAAGCTTTATGGAGTCATCAAAGCAAGGCAGTTCCGACACCAAGGCAATTGGTTCACCCAGGGCCAAAGTCAACAGAAATTTCCTCATATGATGGGGGAGCTCAATGCAATGGATACCATTGCTTCCTAAGGAGGGAGGATTGATCCAGGTCGATATCAGTGTCCACCCACCTTTTCCAACTAGTTCAAAATAGTTTTCTGTCAATTTTGTCAATTTACTATTTTTAGCAGTTTTAACTTCTGGGGCCATTTTGAGGGCCTAAATGACGTTTTTTTGGGATATAGCTTCTCAATGATAGATAAACACACGATTGAACCCCAAAAATGAAGCTCCTCTATGATACCTTTCCAATGGGATATCATACGCCTAAAACGGAGATCGTATGAAAAATTTACGACCCCGGGAAGTTGATGTACTAACTTACCCAAACGGGGCCCACGTGACTTTTGGCGCTTCATCTCCTAGGGTTAGGTTTTTGGAATTCTAGGGTTTTGGGAATTCCTGTTTATTGTAAAAAGGCATTCATATCCTCATTGTAATAATCTTCTTGCAAATGAGCGCAATCGTCACATCTCTTCTCAGAGATAAGCCACCACCATTCCAACAAGCTTGTTTCCGCTACATTTTACAGTTTCAACTTATTTCCTTATTGAATAGAAAAACAATGTTACTATATCTATGCTATTTTGTGTTAAGAACCTATTAATAATCTGTATTCATTTTGTTCTGCTCATTAAATCTGGATCAACTGTGTAGCTATGTTATCTTTAATATTGTGTAATCTCCTAGACTTCTAGTTGAATTATGTCAAAATTTGTTCCCTAAGTCCTTTTTAATCAATTAATATTTTTTTTTTCTTAACACAAGTTTTCTCATCTTGCAATGCTTTTTCTTATATATATTTTTAGTACTTTAAACAAAAGGGGCCTTGATTCAGTAGAGTTTTTTCCAACAGGCATCCCAAAGATATTTTCCTTTAATCTTGATCAATGTTCTATTGATTTTCTTTAATGATTTTGATTCTGACCTGGGATTAAACATAACTCCCTGTTGATAAGGAACCCATGTTATCACTATGGCCTAGGATGTGTTATCCCTAAGTTTTGCACTAGACTGTAGTATGGAAAATCTAGGGCATCTCAGTTATTGAGATCATTTAGATCAAAAGATGTAGGCTTACAATTGAGAACACACATTCCTGCCAAAATCCTATTCTCACCTTCTCTTCCCCAAGGAATATTCAACCCCCTCGATAAAATAAAAATCATAATTCTTATAAGATATCCTACTTGCAATCAATTTTAAATCATTTATTACAATCACAAAAATAATTTATTTGGTTGCAAAAGATCTCGAATGTTATGAATGAAAATCCTTCCTTAAATTTGGAAATTTTATCCTCTACCTCAAATTTTTACTTTATTACAACTTGAAAATGTTGAGCCCGATCTCCTGAAATGATGTTGAACTGCCTGGAAATTCAATAAATTCATCTTTCAACTACCAACTATTCTCCAAATATGGAACTAATTCTTGATTGTTGATTTCATGCTTGGAAAATTTGGGTGATTGGTTTCCTTGAATTCTCGTAGCTTCCCCTTCTATGCTTATCGAGCTTAGAAATATGGATCTGATTCTACATATTGTTGTCTTTGGATCTGGAGCTTATGTTTTTATTTGCTAAAAACATCTTAGAATATTTAAATGTTTAACTACTTGATTTTATTTACCAAACTAATAATTTGGAGAATATTTGAAATCATCCATAAGCATCCTATAACAGTTTCTTGTCAAGGTAATTAAAACTGTCCCCATTGACATGACATGCAAATTTATTGACCAAATAGTTGGTTGCTTTTAGATTCATTGCATGTGGATAAAGATTTTTCTCTATAGCAACTTACCACACAAATCCTTCTTATTTTTTGAGATCGGACTTGTAAAGATAATTTGTAATTATATTGACAAAACCATGGTTGCTTTCTTATTCCTAAATATGCATCAAGTCAAAAACCAATTGCCTCCATGGCTCCTGATATTCTGCCCACTCTTGGATCATAGAAACCCTCAACAAAAAACTTCTTCCACTTTCAACTATGCAACAACCTTCAAGAAGAACTTCTTCTTATATGATCCTTTTGAATGAGGTGGCTTCCAAAAATCCTTAGGTATGATAGAAATGTTTGAATCCTTCATCTAATTGCTTCCCCCAAACTCTTCAATAGTTTTAACATCCACGTCTATGAATCCTTTGACAAAACTCCCTATTCTTTGTACATAATAAATGATTTTCCACTAGTGAAACAAGATTCAAAAAATACATATGACCAACTGATGTATACCATCGAAACCAGGAATAACTCCAAATTAAAGTGCAGGTGACCTGAGTTTATCCTATGATGGAACTTATGTGTCCATGACAAACCACTGTAACCTCAATCAAACCATTGACACACAATGGCAACCCATTTTGATAATTATCAAAGTCTCTTTCCATCTCAGACAGTAAGAGAAGAAAACATTAAAAGCAATCCCATGCATGCCAATTTCCATGTCAAGATGGCTAGAAGTGAATGCAGCCCTGGATGCCCTGCTATACCTGTATTTAGGTTCACCATCACTTGGCATTCTTTATACCATTTATATTTGATGAAGATAAATATAACACTCTGCAAATTTGATTCTGAAACCTAGGACTTTGTGGCTGTATCTAAAAACATATTAATGAATATGCCAGGAGCTCTATTATGGACTGTAAGCTTTGATGATGTCTTGAAAGAAACTATTTCTCTTTCAATGGATGTCCAAAATTACACAAGCAAAGGGCCCCTATCGAAACTTTTTAATAAACAATTTTCCCATCGTGATACTCTACAAAATCTTCACCTTTTCATGGCTCATCATTGGTCACACTGCCATCTACATTGAAAGGGGAAATGGAGGTGATTGTTGGTGTTTAAATTTGGTGTTTTTTTGTGTATCCTCACCACCTGCGTGATCTTACCTCCTTCACACACATGTGGATGCAATCGACAGTTGTTGGTGCATCCTTTAGACACTTTCTAGCACATTGTTTCTTCCCTTGTGATTAGATGGAGGATTCACATTTTAATGCAATGGGATATATTATCCCACATACATGAGGAAAAACACATTTCATGTTTTTATATACACCAACATTTCCATTCTTGTTCGACGTGTTGTGCACAATTGATGGAATCCTGGGCTCTATTGTGGGTTCTTTCTCTCGTCTTACTTGACCCTTGAGTTGAACTCAACTTAACACTAGAAACTCAGATGATGTGGTGGTGAGTTCAGCTCTCAGTTGTGATTTGAAAAGATTGGTGTAAGAAAGTCAAAACAATTTTAACCAAACTTTAACAAATAATTTTAAACTTATAATTTTTTATTCAACTCCAAAGAAAATAAAAGCCAAGGTGATATCAGTATAAGTTTCATCAATGACTGGGTTTGATATTTGGCCTTGGTGTTTTGTCTTGACATAGGATAGGATGGTACCTTGCAGTCAAATTGGAGATTGGCCTTAAAGGCCCACTATTTAAAAAAAAAAAAAACAATAAAATCCAGGCTTCTAACAACTTTTTTAGGTTGAATATCAATTCATGGTGTGCACTAGATAAAGGAAATTCTTTCGATAGCGCCCCCTCTTTAAAAATGTCACATGCGCTACCAAATCTGATATCTTGGCCAAAGGTCAAAAGCGTGACACTGCAAATTTAGGTACTAACAGAATGTGTGCATGAACTGTTTATGTTTTCATGCTTGAATTGTATTTATTTGCGTATTTTTACAATGCTTGATGCCATAGTTCCTTAATCCTTGAAAAGTATTCATTAATGGCAACTTGGGGAGCCAGTGTGGACAATTTGGACTCTTTCCTTTTTTGTTATTTGATGATATTTTGTTGTTGGATTTTGCTATAAGGGTAGCTTATCTTATTGAGAGACTCAAATGGCCAATGGAACTTCCCCACATTCCTTTTATGAAGTTTTGAAAAGTTTGGTATGCCAAAATTTGCAACATAAATGTGGCAATATATTCTTTGTATGCTTCAAATTTTTGAGTTAAAATTGCCCTGATTTGGCTAGAGTGTATGATTTATGTATTTTTTCTTGAGTCTAGTCTATAGTATCGCCAGAGTTGTCTAAATATGGAGCTATAGGAACTAAAGATAATACATGGTGATAAATCATGCTTTGAGTCCAAAAGGTTTCTCATAGAACGCAATGTAAGATTGAATATTCATGTCTTTGGCTTGTGTATGATATAGAATGTTTGTACTGGATTTTCCTCATTGTCCACAGGAATGATAGTAGGAAAATAAGTTGAATGGGTGAATTGAAGTGTATTTCTCATCTTTTAAGCTATTGCAATGATGTTGAATTTTCATTTGAAGCAGTTTATTTCCAAATTTGTTGATAAAAATGTTGCAATATAAAAAAAAAAATGACTAACCACATCTTGGTAGAATTAGAATTAGCATTACAAACCTGCGGGTTAATTAGTCAACATTTTGTTTTGCCATTGGCATAACCTAGTAGGATTTTTTTTGTAATACACCTTGTTCTTTTAGTTCATAGATTTTTTTTAAGTTTTTGTTTTTAATTATACTCTTGGTTTTCCCAATTTGAGCTTAATACATGATGAAGAATTTTTGAAAGTGTCCCACAACTTGTTTAAGCGAGCATACAACATAGGTTTAGGACAGAGTCACCTATATCCAACTACTATTTTATGTTTCATGCCCTAATAATTACCAAAATTGTTTGTGGTAGATTATATTAGGGTCCTATTTTCCATAGTAATCAAGAGTTGTTAATCTTCCAAGTTAGTCAAAAGTGAAAAGTCAAATTTTGGTATATTCTAGCAAAAATTGCCTAGTCACAAGGCAAAGAGTATCAGTTTGACAAAGAGTATTAATTTGATAAAGTGTATAAGAGATACATCATCATGTTCCATACTCCAAGGAATCTATTCATCTACAATAAGGATCAACTAGCCTCTCCAAACACCAAAGACTACACTTTGATTCTGCAAAAATATCAGAGTTTTTCATTTTTTAGTCACCTGTTTGCAGAAAAGATTGTGGCCCATTAGAGATGAATCTTGGGAAACTGGAGGAGTTTGTTTTTCATAATATGAAAAAGTACAATAAACTATCTCAATTTTTACACAAGTGTTACGGGGTGAGAGATCCATGCACGTATTTACAACCTATTTTTCTGAATGTGCAAAGGCCTGTTTTAGTCATCTTTTTGTAGAGAATATTATGAAGAACTGAAGTAGAATTTTGGGAAACCGAAAGAGGTTTATTTCAAAAAAATCTTCATATACAAAAACATCTTCATTTTATACATAGGTATTATGGTTAAATATATATCAACTCGTCTTTGACCCCTATTTTTTGGTGCGCTTCTGGAAGATTCGTTGCGCTTCTGTGTAGCAATTATTTTACTCCATGTAAATAGTCAAATGGTAATTTGGTTAATGTAAATGGTAAAAAACAAGTTTATTCATGCTTGGTAAATGTAATTTCAAGTCCATAAGGTCAAATTCATGTATTGGATGCTTTAAAGGATAAGCTCAACTAGTTTAGGAAAATGAGGAAAATCAGTTCTAACTCCTCCTAGGTTTTAGCAACGATAGGAACCTTATTGGGCAATATACCTTATTATAACATTTTAACTGTTCGACTCTATTTTGTTCATGTTTCCATGTATATATACATGTCCTATTTCTGAGGGTCACCATGTCCATGTCAGATACTTTTATTTCTGTGTCCCCTCGTGCTAGGTGACTTAGGTTCCTGTTTATGATTTAAGCTCAGTCGTTTCACTTTTTGGATAATGCACAAAACATACTGGGATTGCACTCTTCCATTCATTTCTATTTTTTTCTCCAAACTCTAGGGCAATGTATTGTTGTTCCTTATCCATACTGGATTCTTCTTGCTTATCCTATTTCTCCTTGTTGCATAAAATTCGATAACCAGATTAGGGGAAGATCTTACCCCCGTGACTATTTTGTGAAGTTCTTCCCAACTGTCATCTTCACTCCATTTTGCGCATACTCTCCTATAATTTTCTACAAATTGTCTTTAACATTTGTAAATTTTCTTCTCAAGGTGTTATCGACATCCACATTTTTATGTTCTACACCTTCTCTTCTGAGGCCAATCCCATCTTACTGTCTCCACTTGTGAATTTCCACAATTTCCTCTAATGCAACTCTGTTCTAGAATATCTTCCTCAACCCATTTGTCAAAAGACTCATCACCATACAACCTCCCATCCTCATATTTTTACTCAATCATCTCTAGCTTCATCTCTTCCCATGTCATCTTGCACCATTTCTTGGTGCAACAGTTTCATTTGTAAGACAACCTCATTATTTGTTTGGTACAAACATCATATAACGTTTTACCTACATCATTTGCATGCAAGTCACCGATTGCAAATATATTAGCAATATCATAAATTCACATAGTTCCCATAGACATCTTATCTTTATGTGCCCTTCTTTGCATCATCACTTCAATATAACAATTCTCATCATCTACCTCTATTGCTGCAATTGCATCTTCTTTCTCTACTATTATTTCTTCACTATCATCTTTCCTTGGCAACTCTAATTCTAGGTGTAAAAGTTGTGTACAATTAACTACCTTGGTTCCATTACAACCTGGTCAACTCCATCTTTGAGCGAATCCACTTTCCTTGATTCTTCCATGTACTGGTGTTCTTTTCCATCAATTGTTCTCTTTGGTAGTTCCACTTCAAAGTGTCCATCTTTCGGATGCAGCAGTCCCCCTAGACACTTCAATTCTACTGCAATATCTTCTCTCAACTGCATAAACATCAGGCCTATCATAATGTTACCAATCCACATTGTTTTCTACTTGATGTTTTGGTATTTTTTCATGTTCTCTTCATGTGCATCTTTATCAGGGTTGCAACATGTTGCATCCTCAAATTATTCATGCATGCATTCACCTGCATCCTTCTTAGCTACCACTTTGAACTCTTTCTCAAGTGTATTACCGCCTTTTGGGTAGCGTAGATTTTCTTCAATGTCCAACTCTGAAGGGAATTTTACTTCCACCAAATATCATTCATGTGTTGCACCATTTGCTGGGTGAAAATCTACTGTAATCACCATCCATCTCTTCAACATTAAAAACTTGTTGGTATTCCTTCCCCATCACATCAAGTTTAGTTTCTTGGACATGTTCATATTCTACAAATTAGCATTAACTAATTTGGCTTGGATTTCTGACTGGACAGTATAACTATTTCTTTCCATTCCTACATGTGAATCAATGATCACAATTCCAAGGATTATTAATCTGTGTAGGCACCTGCATCATTGGGGTTACCTCAATTTATTTTCTAGCCTTCTTTTTGTTTCCTTTGGCCTCAATCTTAGTTTCCATATTCTTTAACTTTTGCAATGCCCTTAGTAGAGCTTTCTCAATCTCCTTTTGGGATTCACACGGAGAATTCTAGTTTTTCACTAGTCTTGTTGTTCCGAACAGTGCTCAGGTCTTTATTATTTCTTCACATTGTTCTCTTAGTAGCTATCTTTCTGCAATACCTATACAAAGGAAAAACAAAAACAATGTTCTCCTTTCACATACAATCACTCAACTCTAGACAAATCTTTGGTTTCAATCACTTTCAGAAATTTGCAATCATGACATGATCAATGCACTC
The DNA here is from genome assembly GCA_009831015.1 of Picea engelmannii. Taxonomy (NCBI): domain Eukaryota; kingdom Viridiplantae; phylum Streptophyta; class Pinopsida; order Pinales; family Pinaceae; genus Picea; species Picea engelmannii. The sequence goes on from ML822328.1 coordinate 40,458, forward strand.
AACTTCCTTTGGAGGAAGTACAAGAAATGATTCAATGGTCTCGACAAATTTTATTGAATTTTACTCTACTGTGGTACTCAATTTTAAGGGAGCTCATATAGAGAATGTCCCAAAATGCATGAACATTTTAGGGATTTTCAGAAGCACTGTACCAAGAGTTGTGAGCTAGAGAGAATGGCATCTTATTTATGATGGGAGAGAGAGCCTTTCTATTTCACTTCTAGAGATCTAAAGATGCACTTTGGTGGAAATAGGAATGTTGTCTTTGGCATTTTCTTTTTGAAGAATATCTATTGGTGAGGACAACTTGATGGGTTGAAAATAATATTTGCAACTGATGCCTTTAGATTTTCAAGAAACATGGTTATTCTAGAGTATTTTTGGGGTCTCTTTTTTATCATTTCAAGACTATGTTGAAGATATCATTCGCAAACCTGTCCATGATTGAAAACTATAGTAAGAAGGTTGATGCTTGTGGCCTAGGACAACTTGTTAACATCTAGGCATTAATTCCAAGGATTTATTACTAGTGGAAAGGCACATTCACGGGTTTCCATCTTCAGGTATGTTCTAATGCAATCCTGACAGTAGTGAGGGAACAATCACACTCAATAGAGGAGTTATTTATACTTAGAAGTTCCCTTTTTTTGGACTTTCCATGTGCTATTCTATAGTAGAATTAGTTCCATATTTGAAGCCTTATTACATGCTCATCTTATGCCATTATCATCCTAGTCCCACCATGCTACTATTGGAGGAATATATGATGATTTCGTAGTGCTAAGAAGCCTAACTTACGCAGCTATCTCAGACAGATTACAAGTTTCAGGGACAAATTTTGTGCTATTTTATGGCAGGATCCTTTGGAATTTTCAGACCAGTGATTTAGAAGTAAGCATGTTCTCTGATTAGCTACTCAAAAGGTAGACCTTAAGAGGGCAAGAAGAGAAATTTTGTTGCTTCGAGGATGTGGGGTGAATGATGTTATAACCTAGGTTTGGTTTGCAACTTTGCATGATACACCATCAACAGAAGAGGCAGAATTTGTGTATTGGATTTGGAGTGGTTTATCCCTGGTTTATTTCTCTTATATTGCCCTATTTTGAGCAGTATAGGGTGCCTCTTACTAGTTGTCTTTAGCTCAGCCTCAACCTTTAAATTTTTGCGTTGTCTAGCTATTCTATGAAATGGCAATTTTCATTGGAATCCGACGATATAAATTTACACGAATAATTATTTTTTGTTGTTCAAAATCCATTTCTGAATGCAGAAATGGATTCAGCATGGTGAAAAATCCCCAGGGCACTTAGATTATACTGAAATAATTACTCAAATCTACGAATCTAATAATTTCTCGCCAAATTTTAGACAAATGTGACCGAGAAAAATTGTCATTTCGTAAAACGTATAGCCTACGGCTTAAAATTTTATCCAAACTGTTCTAGAGGTTGATATTTAGTTTGTGACCAGTCTAAACACTTTCTTTGAGTCCATATTGGTTTCCATTCGTCTGGACCGTGTGATGGTCTTGCATACAGATGGGTAGATTTATTGAAGCATCTTTTGGGCAGTGTTTGAGTGTGCCAAAAACTCAGAATAAAGACACATTTATGGAAGAGAAAATTATGATTCTATCCTAAAAGGAACCTCTATGTACTTCAGTCTATTTTCACTCTCATAACAGCCAACAGTTAGTGTTCCCTTTGTTCTTAACTCCAGAACAAAGTGAAAAAGTTTCATATACATTATGTACCAATCTATTGAATCTTGTAGAAACTCAGAAGAATATATAAATTTATAGCTCAATTTTAATATTCCTATCTATGTTACCAAGAAGAAGAAAGGAAAAGTGGGTACAATACAAGAAATGAAAATTCTCAAGTTTTGTACATATACAGTTTTGGGTTATTTTAGAAATTTTTAATATATATGTGAAAATAATAACTCCAAAAATGTATCCATTGATGCTTTTTACAGCTCAACATGGTACCTTTGTATGTTCCCTCTGCAATGGAAATAAAAGTGCCTACAAGGTGCAAATGAGTTCTCAATAAGTAATAAAAGAGACGGATTCTTAGTTTATGGTTATGTTACAAGTAGATTTTATGTGTTCCATTACCATTGAATTTGTTGTGATTATCATCACTCCATCACTATTTATCATAACAATAGGTCTACCTCTAGATCTTCTAGAGGAAGTCAGTCGATAGTTTAAAGTCAACATAGAGGTCAATTGGGTAGTCGAGTAGTCGTTTGGTTTAATCAAGACAATCAAATTGTAACACCCCCTTCAAAATATTTCCCAACCTATGGGGATGCGATGCTACCCTGGTTCAAAAATCTCAATATAAATTTGAACCCATTAAATTCTAAAGTCATTTGAATTCATACATGCATGAAATTAACTAATGTATTAGAAATAGACATGCACATACTCATTTAAATTGAGGATTCCATTTCGAAATACATTCATAAGAAGAACTCAAACTTAAATGTAGAGTTATAGATAGATATTTGAGAGAAAAGATTGAACATTGGTTATCTTCTCACCAATATGGTCCAAGAAATTGGTTACGTATAAGTAATTTCCCACCTAACTGTAGGAATCCATTGCAAATGCTACCTTAGGCTTAACCAAACTATTCACAACTAAACACTCCAAGCCGCCATCTAGTCATCAAATATTCATGGAATTCCCATCCATTGAGGAACTCCAATCTTATTGGAGTCCATGGACAATATATCTTGGAACATTTTTGAGGTCGTACCATCCAAAGGTGATGAAGATTAAACGGTGCATTAGAATATCAACACAAGTTTGTGCACTAGGGGATTAAAGTCTCCAATTGTGACCAATCAAATTCAATCCATAGTAAAAAAGAATATCAAAGAAATAATATGGGTACACCTAAACCTCTAGAGTAAGGATATGAGTGGTTATCTTGGTGGGAATTGTGAGCATTACATTAAGGTGGTTGATGCTTCATTCCATGTTTTGAAGCTCACATTCATTATTCAGTTGGGGCTTCACATTCTAGTGATGTGTTGAAAGACCCCATTCTAAGTCAACACTCCATCTCCTTAGAAACCTTTAGCTAATGAAATGAAATAGTTAACCCTTCATCTCCTTAGAAACCATTAGCAACTACAATGAGGATGTCAGCCTTCCACAAATTCTCTTATAAACCCTTGGCTAACAAAGAGACATTAAGTCATCATAGGTGATTATGTTTTTCCATTCAAGCATTAAAATGCCCTCATGTCAAGGGTGAATACTTTGTTTCAATGAGGCCTTGAAAGGCCTTCATACTAGGGGTGAAGGGAATTGTATATTGGTTTCGATAAGGACTTGAAATTCCATGTTTGTTGGATTAATGGGGCATTGTGTCCTAGTGAGGCTTTAAAAGGTCTTCTTATGGTTTGGGTACTCTATTCCAATTAGGCCTTGAAAGGTAGTTTTAGTTGGTTCTAGTAAGACTTTGACCAACCTTATTTGGTATGTCATTTGGGGTGCATGCTTCATTCCAATAAATCCTTTAAGTTCCTTTCATTTAATGTGGTTCTAAAGGGTATGCCATTTGATTCTAGAGTGATCATCCCTTATCTTACAAAGGATCATATTTTAAGATCAATGCTTCAAATAATAAGGCATTGCTTGAAAATAAATTTTATTTGATTCTAGTCATACACTGTGCGAACCTTATTTAGGTCTTGTAGGACATTAAATGGGTTATTAGATATCATCATAGAAAATATAAGGTATTGGTATTTATCTCCTTTACACAAGTTTTATTTTTTTCTCTCCAAAAGGAATTAGAGTTCTATCAAGGGATGTTTTCCCTAAAGCTCTTAATATAGAGAAAAAATCCTCTTTTCCCCAAACATCATAGGTTGATGACTGGAACTTCACATGAGCTAGTTCAAAATCCACATCGCACCCATTCGTTCACTGCAAAGGTTGATCCAAAATGTATCATGAGACAAATTCGAGATGACTTTATAGATTGAAGGTGTTTTTGACCAAGGTTCAATTCTAGGGCTTCAAACCCATGAGATATAAAGAAACTTATAGACTTTTGATGAGACATATGTGGAAGGGGAGTGGATCATTGTGTCTTGACCACGACTTTGTGGTCAGTAGATGATGAGTTCATAGTCCACTACACTCACAATTTTTGTTGTGGTCGTTCTACAATGCATTGTTACGTTTGAATGACACGATATTTAGACATTGCAACAAAAACTAAGAATATTTTGGTTTAAAGATGTTCATATTCGATCATCTATGTATACATTTTTAGCTGCAAAAAGTTCTCTTCGTTGTGAGAGATGATGCTAGGATACTAATTATTGTTGTTGGCCCTCAAATTCATACTTCAAAATCTTTTATTTATTTTTATCCATGAATATTTTTGATTAATTAGTGGGATCTATTAACCCCAAATATGCACACTCTAATGTGGAGGGAGAGAGATTTGAACCAAGCAACACTTTTATGCAAAATCAAAGACTTGTTGGTTTTTGGATGATCTCCAACCACACTTTATAATATAATTATAACACTTTTGGGTAATTTTTAATAACTTAAATTGGAGGAGTAAGAGGTTTCCATGTATTTAATTTATAGAGCCTTTTGGTATCCCTTATAAGATAAATTTGTATGTTGTGTGGAAACTTAAAACTCAAATTTACTGGGGTCATTAATTAAAATGATAGTCTTTCGACCTAACTCCACAGGAAAGGTAGAAATAATTCCTTGAGGCTTAAACATGTGGCCATCGAATGCCTTCAACATGGTGTTGGAATGCATAAGCTCCAAGGAATCGATATCTCTCCAACATGAAATAGACATAATACAAGTGGAGGCCCCTTCATCAACAATAATTTTGAAGATATTTGTCCCATGCTAGACTGCTTGAATTTGAAAAGAAATATGGTGGGGGAGTCTAGCCTAACTTTGGTCCATGTCAAATGTAATTAAACTAGTATATGAAGGGTCCACCCCTCGTATAGTAGAAAACAATGCTCTTTGTTACATTGGGAAACATCAAAGGACTTCGAGAGTCGACATGGCACATGGTGTCTGAGTTAAATCTTCCACAATACTATAATTATGGGCAAACCGTGGGTTGGGATTATACGTAGACCTAGGAAACAAACCCTTTGATGGGAAAAAAATGTGTCAAGTGATGGATATTCTATCTGGAGAGGTTCAACAGGCTGGGAAGTAGACGTAGGGTCCTTATTCGAAGAGTTGCTCTCTAGATTATCCTAATTACGAGCCCATGTTTCTAAATTGACCATTTGGACACACATGTAAATGTTGGCACTCGATGACATGTACTTTCTTCAATAGTCTAAAGGATGGTGATTGAATGAGAGATACTTTATAGGAGGGCATCTTGAGACCTCCAAATAATTTATTCAATAGTCTAAAGTTATCCAAACAAATTTTTCTCAGACTTCACTCTCCACATTGAGATTCCTTGCCCTAAGTACTCGCAATATTAAATGAGGGAAACCCCCTTCAATCTGATGAAAGTTGGCTTGAAGTGAAAGAGGGTTGGTGAGGTGACAGGGGCCTTCCCTCTAAGTTACACATGATTTCTCTTGAGCTTTCATACTTTAGCTCAACAATTGCGAGTTCATGTGATAACACACCCGAGAAATATCCTAGTGATCCTAAACCTCATTAGACAAGACTCCCTTTACCATTGGAAGTTAGTACTCCTTCTCAACCAACCTTTCCTAATACCGATGATATAGATTTAAATATCGATATGGCTAGTATCTTAGAAAAGGTTAATGTACCTGTCCCTTTCAATATTGATATTGTATTTATTTTTATTTACCTACAACATAGTCGCTATTGTGACATCTTGAAGTGTCACTCCCATAGAAACCACGTCGGAACTATACCTCTTAACGTCACTCTTGCCACACCCAAGACATCTCTCTTTCCACCTCTATGACATCGTTTTTTCCACCTACATGACGTCTCTCTTTCCACCTCCAAGACGTCGATCTTTCCACCTCCCAGATGTTGCTCTTGCCACCTCCAAGACGTCTCTCTTGCCACCTCCAAGATGTCGATCTTGCCACCTCCAAGATGTGGCAAGAGTGACGTATGGGATGTGGAAAGAGAGACATATTGGAGGTGGAAAGAGTGATGTCTGGGAGGTGGCAAGAGAGACATCTTGGAGGTGGCAAGAGCGACATCAAATCCACATGAAACGTTGCAATAGCGACGTCATATGAAACGTTGAAAAAGGGACATCATGTGAAACGACGTTTGAGGGCGTCAGTTGTTTCTCGTTATCCTGACAATATAAAGTGGAAATTTCCTTGAACGCATCATCAAAATTTGACCCAAATGTACTAGTCAATCACTCTATACTCAGGCTCACATTATTGATATTTGATATATTTCTTCATCAGTCCCCAAGCGAATGAGGTACCATACATAGTATCATGACATTTGGTTTATGTCAAGTGATCCATCACACCTTGTACACAATGCACCCTCTACATCCTCACCCCTTAAGGATAATAACATTTACCCATTGATAGTTCCCCCTGTCACCTCCTAGGATCCCCTGTATTCTCACATTTTCCACTGCAATGGAGATATCATGGAGGAACTCACTATCCCATATTTTCCATGGAATGCACTCCATCATCGAGCCCTTTTCCTTTCACAATAATCCTTTCATCCCCCTATCCAAGCGTCCATGTGCACAATAGAAACCAAGGATTTTATTCCTTCGGGGCATATAGATTGGTTCAACAACCCTATCCATTCCCTAGATTATTTTGAAGAAGGAAACACAGCCGACATCTCCCCCACCATTAAAATTGGCATTCCTATTAAACCTAGAAACGTGGAATAAATCACCATTAACGTCACATGCTCCCCTAAAGAAATCCTTGTTTATAAGGCCCTCTTTCAGGAATACCGAGAATTTTTTTCCTGGTCATATACAAAGATGCATGGCCTCGATCCTTCTATAGTCGAACATCGAATCAACACATGGCCATATGTCACCCCTCTTCGTCAAAATAAACTCCCCCTTCACCCATCCAAAGATATGGCTATCAAAGATGAAATTAAAAAGTTACGTGTTGTCGGGTTCATTTACCCCATTGTGTATACTTCGTGGGTATCTAATCCTATCCTCGTTAATAAAAAATAGGGAACTATTCGTGTCTTTACATAATTTCATCATCTCAACCATGCTTGTCCCAAAGAAAAATTCGCAACCCTATTCATCGACCAAATCATCGATAATTGTGTTGGCCACGAGGCACTATCCTTTATGGATGGGTTCTCCAGATATAATCAAATTCAAATCCATCCAATAGATCAGTACAAAACCTCTTTTACTACCCCTTGGGGTGCCTTTTCTTATCGTGTCATTCCTTTTGGACTCAAAAATGTTGGTGCTACATTTCAATGGGCCATGACCTACATTTCTTATGATCTTTCTCACATAATCCTTTCTTATTTGGATGACCTCACTTCTCGATCCAAAAAGCGAACCCAACATTTAGACAACTTATGCATCGTTTTCCAACGATTTCGCCAGTTCAATATCCACTTGAATGCCCTCAAGTGTGTATTTTGTGTCACTATCGAGAGCCTCCTTTTTTAGTGTTTCATTGAAACCTGCACGAGAGATATAGATAAATCATACACAAACAAAGCTTATCAATAAAAGGAAGAGAGATACACAATGAAGAATGAGAATCAATGCATATTATGATCTTATCAATGAGTGATTGATCTTCACTCGTATAGGAAATTACATCCTATAATTAGGAATGCATGTATAATTCTAATGGTCTAATATTAGAAAGCCTAAAATAGAACTAGTTAGTTAACTCCCACTTAACTAGTGTTATTTCCACTGAGCTAGTGTGACGAAAATAGAAATCTATCCAACACCCCCCTTGAACATCAATATGGAGTAAAAAATGAGTACCGACTGCTAGGCCATTTTAGGTACTCATGTACAATGAAATTGATGAACACTCAATAAAAACTAGGAAAGAGGGAAAACCACAAGGGAATAAAACCCCCCCTCAAAAGATGACGTATCAAAAGAAGAAAAGGGGAGATGCAAGTAAACTGTGTTATTCACTGCAAGACAATCCCACAAAGTCTAAAACTTATGCTCATTGAAAGTCTTTGTGAATATGTAGAAATATTTATGAATCTGATGAAGTCCTTTGGAAACCTGTTGAGCCTTGTAACTCTTGATCCTGTGGACCCATCTACACCTGAAAATATTCCTTTCTAGTGGAAGTAGAACTAGATTCCAAGTTTAGTTCTGTAAAATTGATTCATACTCCTTCAACATGGCTTCTTTCCATAATGGATTTCCCACAACCCTATTGTAGTTCTGTGGATCAATAGATTGAACCATATATAAATTCATGGGCAACACAGGTTCTGAAGATGAAAGTACATGAGAAGGATCCTCATGATGAGATTGAGTCCTCCTCGAATCCAATGGTTCCCTGCAAGGTTACCTATTTCTTGAAGTGTGGGGTGTGCCTTCTTGGGCATATGATGAAGCTTTGATGTTGTCTTCTTATCTGGATGTACTACATTCTTATTTCTATGTACAAAATCTGAGTGTATGGAATCATCTCCCATGTCTGAAACTGGTGGAAGAACAAGTGTATATGGTTTCACTAGAGGTGCATGAAAAGTACTCTCCTTATGTGTAAGTAGAATAGAGGAGTCATCATCAGAAAACTTAGTGAATTTATACAACCTTGAATTGTGATCCACCTCACCAATTGCAATGATAGAATTGTCATGCATGTCAATTACTGAAACTGAATCTGATGTAAATTCAACCTTTTTACCTTTCTAAGTGATCTGATAAACTGAGAGAAGATTCATAAGATTTGGAACATGTAGAACATTCTCAAAAATTCTATTATGGAGTTCCACTCTCCCTTCTCCTACGACTGCTACTAGAGTATCATCCCCCATGAGAATAGGGGGTCTTGAGCATGGACTCAAGGAAGAGAAAAAATCATCTTTCATTTCCATATGATGAGATGCTCTAGAATTTATAATCCATGAATCACATGAGGAATTAATTGCAACAAGAGAATGACGATTACCTTTATTAGGAGCATGATATTCTTCCTTTTGTTTCTTGACTCCCTCTAGAATGAAGTTTCCAAGGTTGTTCTACTAAAGTTCATGTGCCATAAGATCAATCTGTTTCTTCATGCATGTGGATTCTTCATGATTCGGTTTATTGCAGTAAGTGCACTACCTTCCCTTCTTCTTCTTCTTGGAATCTGAAGATTCTTTGGAGCCTTATCAATACCACATTCACAAGAGATCAATAGTAAATATTTAAATTTAGTAACAAAATCTTGTATATTATCAAAACTTTTAGGGTCTAAGGTATTCAAGTCTACCTCAAGCTTATGACCTTGCATATCATCCTAATTTCCAAAGAATCCTTCCAAGGTGGTCCAGATCTTGTATGGATTCTTTCATGCAGAAACATGAAACCATAGATCAATGGATATTAACTCAAGAAGTATTCTTGTGGCCTCATCCTTACGGTTCACCCATCTCATCTTCTCAAGCGCCGATGTAGGTTATGTTTCTGCCGCCATCATCAAATTATATAGTCCTTTTATTTTGAGCTGGAATGTGGCCTTTGAATTACATTCAAAATATTTGTATGGTGTGAGTATTATCACCAGAATTGATTGAATAATTTGCATCGCCTCCATCCCTACTATTGATTCTGAAAATATCTTGAAAACCTAGATCGTGGATTCTAAGATATGATTGACGGTGCTATGAAAACTATATATATGATACAAAAACTATATATCCTAAAATATGATGTGGTTTTTAGATATTTTTGGTGAGCATGAGCATCCCTATGTTATACGTCTATGGTAAAAATTTCAGCCTGAACTAGATCACAAATTTCAAGATATCGCAATTTTACAGCGGAAAACCAATTTTTGGAGGGTTGTTGAATTGTCGCACCCTAGCGAAGGACACAGTGTGATGATTGTAAAAAAATGAATTGTCACACCTCAGATGAAGAAAAAAGTGCGAAGACGTCGTACCCTGGTTGTGTATAGGCCGCAATGATACTTAGAAAATTATTTTTTCTTAAGTTTGAGTGAGACCGTCGCACCCTTTGACAAGGATAGTTCGCAATGATTCTAATTGTCACACCTTTCGATAAGGATAGGCCGCAATGATTGCAGAATCTAGGTTTACTCAAGGAATATTTATCTCTTCTATGGCTTGTCTGGGTTACTCCAAGAAGCTTAGCTCTGATACCATGTCAGTGTTTCATGGAAACTTGCACAGGAGATCTAGCTAAAGCATACACAAACAAAGCTTATCAAGAAAATGAACAATGGTACACAATAAAGAATGAGAATCAATTCATATTATGATCTTATCAATGAGTGAGTTATCTTCACTCATATAGGAAATTAAATCCTATAATTAGGAATGCATGCATAATAGTGATGGTCTTATATTAGAAAGTTTAAAATAGAACTAGTCAGTTAACTCCCACTGAAGTAGTGTTACTCCCATTGAACTAGTGTGTTGAAAATAGAAATTTCTCCAACATCCTTGGGTTCATTGTCTCCCAACACAAAATCACTATGGATCCCCTCAAGGTCCAAGATATCATAAAAATTCTACCACTAATTAATTTACGCCAACTACAGAGCCTACATAGAAAATCCAACTTTTTAAGTCTCTTTGTCTGAGACTATGCCACTTGCACACATGGTTTTCTCCTCTTACTGCATCATGATATCCCATTTCGATGGGACAAACATGCTCAAACAAATTTTGATGATTTAAAATATGTTCTATCCAATGCCCCTTTGATTAGTTTCGTAGACTATGATTGCGATTACATCCTCTACTTATTAGCCTCAACTGTCTCAGTAGCAGGAGTCTTCATCCAACTAGGGGATGATGGGCATGAACATGTCATTTACTACATTAGTAAAAACCTTTAATAGCCACCCTTGAAGTATAATCATGATGAAAAACTTGCATTAGTAGTTTTCCTCGCATTCCAAAAGCTATGACATTACATTTTGCTTTGAACTACCAAGGTCATAGCAGATTCCATCTTGATGCAGTACTTTATTAGTCGATGACAGATTAATGGAAAATTTTCTTGATGGATCATTATCCTCCAGGAATACGATCTGGAGTTCTCTACTCCCAAAAGAAACAAATCTCTAGTCCTAGTTGAACTCATTACAAATTTTCCATCGAACACCAAATCTTCCCCCATCAATGAGGATTTCCCTGATGAACACATCTTATTCATCCCCACCGATGACCCCTAGTATAGTGAACTCCTCGTCTACCTTCGTACAAAAAAAATTGGGTCTCATCTCTCTCGATATGATCATAGACACATTTGCCATCATGCCCCCTGATAACTTCTCATCGGAGACATTCTCTATCGACTTGAGGTTGATACCATTCTTCGACGATGTCTTACCATCGACGAAGCTAACAAAGTATTGAACGATTTCTACAATGATTCTTGTGGTGGTCACCTATCGGGTATTTCCACCTCCCAAAAAATCATTTGAGTAGGGTACATCTGGCCCACTTTGTTTCACGACTGCATCCACGCTGCCAAGCGATGCGACAAATGCCAACTTTATGAAAACAAAGCACGAGCACCACTAGCTCTTCTACATCTGGACATCACAGTCAACCCCTTCTGTAAATGGGGTATAGACTTCATGAATTTCCATCCTCCATCCAGTAATGGACACAAGTACATTTTTTTGGAAGTGGATTACTATACCAAATGGGCTGAAGCCATGCCTAAATTTAACAACATTGCTGACACAACAATGTCTTTCTTCTTCAACCTCATCATTACCCAGTTAGAAGTCCCACTATAGTTAGTCTCTGATCGGTAAACACTTTGAGAATGAGATCTTTGTGTAACTCTCCTCAAATTTAGAATTCACCCACGAGTTCACCTCCCCATACTACCCTCAGTCCAACGGAAAGGTCGAGGTGGTCATTAAAGTCCTCAAAACAATGCTACAATGTACCTTCAAAAAACATAATACTAACTAGTATCATATGTTTTTTTCCACATTATGGGCTTATCGTACGGTAGTCAAAACTTCCACTAGTTTTAGATCATTCCACCTCGTCCATGGGATCAAAGCCACCCTCCCCATCAAGTGATAAATCCCCACATTACGCATTGCCATTGAGATTTTACCTAACACTTCTCCAATGGAGAAGTGTCTGCTGACCTTAGAGTCACTTGATGAAGATCGTTGATATTCATTACAACACAATGAACCATCTAAAAAATGGTCCAAAGAAACCTTTGATTGCCATGTCAACCTTCATTCATTTAATGAAGGTCATCTTGTGTTAGCCTATGATATCGTCGATGAAACTTTCGACCATGCGAAATTCGAGTCATTATGGCATGGACCCTTCATCGTCCAACATTTCCTCAATAAAGGCACTTACATCTTGACCTCTCCATAAGTCTACCCTCTTAAAGAACCCGTCAATGGGTTGTACTTAAATAAATTTTATGCCTAAGCACAACCCACTACCTTAGGTTTCTATTTAGTGCACATTTATAGATTTTTTAGTATTCTTTACTACCACCACTACTCTTGTCATATCTCTCATCTATGTTATTGACAGATGCATCGTCCATCAGCCTACCGCATAGGTTACGCCAACGGTGCCAGTCACTGGACCCAAAATCTCTCTTTGACTGCTCTTGTGGCATCTGGTGCCACACTCAAGCCACCATGGCCTTGAAATAATGGACACCCTCCCAACCTCCATGTCAGGCCAACACGTGGGCCCACTACATCAGTCATGACTCTCTTCGCCCCATGGACTCTAGCAGGATCCTCGGGTGAAATAGAGGTAGCCTCTCTAAGAACCATGCCACTAGAACTGACCCGAAAGTAAATTCACCAAAGTCAGCTCACCGACACTAGCTCAATTGCCCCATCATCTTGGTGCGTATAAGCACGCCCCATGAAAACATTTCCCCATCCAGGACCTTCTCTACTACCCTCAACTGACCACAAGTGATCCGTTGAGTACCCAAGGCTCTGTATATCCTCACCACCATCGTTGTGTTGCACTTGATCAGTAAGTCATCGATGGTCTCGATGCAGATGAACGAACTTGACATAGGATTTGGCCTAGTACAATGGCGAGTCACCATGTTCTCCACCCGATCCTCCCCAGGCAGATGCAGATCGACAACTATTTACCTCCCATGGAAGGGGAGTCCCCTCAAGAAATACACATCCTTTGTAGAATATAATGTTAGCTTCTCCCCCCTCACTATAAAGAATTGCAGATAAGTGCTCCACATCCCGATTAAGTACTGAATCAGGAACTCTTATGATCGTATCAAGGGGCAGTCAAAGAACTTGAGAAACCAACAGGCTGCCAAGTGTATCTACACGCCCGGTTTCTCTCTCACTGCCTCTCATAACCAGTCCCAATCACTCTCTCTCCAGTGGACCAAAATAGTGCTATGTGCTCTAATGATCACCTGCATCCAAACATAAAAATTTGATCAGCCTCATCATTCATGAAAAAGTATAAAAATATCAAAAATCACAAACCTTTATCCTTTCCCACAGTACACGGCTTTCACCCAGACAAGTGCACACATGTGCACACCTTTTCTTTGCACAATTGCACACTAATGCGTAGCTATCTAAGAAATATTCATCCATGAGTGTGCAACTGTCATTCAGGCAGGAGCACATCCCATGCACACCTCTCTACCCAACTCTCGGGCCCACATGCACGATAACTTGGGTTATTCATGTGCACATATGCACGGGTATTCCTCCTTTTCCCGCCCATTGTTGGGACCCTATCCCTAAAAATCCCATGTACGACCCTCCGTACATCCCCTACGTACAAACTATCAATTTCACAAAGTGAGGGATGATATGACCACTAACCTATCTCTCGCCACTCTCGGATTGGTAGCCTCACGCTCACACAATATTGAAATCTTCTCACAACTATCTTGTCATCTCAACAATAGTGAAAGGTTCAAATGAGGTGGCATTATGGGCCCAACAACCATATATATTCCCTTTTTCCCAACTTCCACACTCTGTTACAGGAGCCCAAAGGCTTTGTTTTCTGATATGTTCTCAACCATGTGATCTTGATTCTACCATCTACACATTCACATTCCCAGGGTCATCATCTACACTTGGCCCCGGAGGAGAATTATTTTCACGTCACTTTTAAGTATGCATGCTCAATTTCAATTTTATCAAATAGTTGTTATATGTTCTTTAACATCATATATTGCTCAAGTCAAGTATTTGGTTTTCATGTGTGCAGGTACTTGTTTTGAAAGCTTATAATCCCTTTAGGTATATGCTCGACACTAGCATGTAATTATTCCCTCTATAAATCCATTTCATATCCCAGTCACATCCTCTAACATTTACCTTTAGGGTCCCTATATTCAGCTCTGCAGTATCTTCACCTCTACCACATTTTGGGTACTATCAACCAGTAGCATTCTCCCCCACATGAGTTGTCCCATTCATAATTCCCCTTGGAAACTTGATACTCACGCTGATTTCACCCCCTAGGGATGGGAGTTCTAATATCATTATGAACTTCTAAGAATGAACCCCATACTTCTTCTCATCATATTACTAACCTTCCCAATGGATTCCCAGGTCATATCATCTCGATTTTGTTGACTTCATCTCCACAGTTTCATTAGCCCTCCATCTCATCCACTCTCTTTTTTCCCATCCGAAGATTTTCCTCCATCCATTTAGCTAATATAGAAACCCACCCATGGGAACCCACCCTCCACTAGTTCTCTTTCAAAAACTTGCACCCTAACAGGCCAAGCCATCTTTCACTTGGGCACCCATTTCTGTATCTGTATACTCAACCCAAATTTTTCTTTATTTCTTTGGTAATTGTAAAAATCCTTTGTTTCAATCATACACATAGCTTTTCTTCGTCATCCTTGATGGCCTTCTTTTTTACCCGGAAAAACAATCTATGTCTCCCTTGGTTGGGGAATCCACCCCTTTTTCACATTGACATTGTTAACAAACCTCGAGTATCCCAAGACCATGTACCCATGATCTCTGAGTTTTCCCACTTTGTTAGCCTCTAGCACAATTTAACCATGTATCTAGTCATCCTCCTGACACTAGATCGAGTTTTACAGTTGCTTCCAATCATCATTCAACACCCCAACCAAGGGCAGTATTGAGTCCCACAACATCTTGAATTCATTCCTGTTAACTATTAGTACCTGATGTCACCTATTACTCAATGGATTTCATGAAACCCTTTGCTTCTTGGAATCAGGTCTCCCTTCATGTTGACACCAGCACAGTTTCCATAAGGGAGAAAGTATCTTGACTCTCATTACCTTGTCAATGAGGAGTCTTGGATGACACAGAGAGAATCATCATTGCTCTCTGATTTCGTTGACCCCCATAATCATTTGACTTCAAAAAAAATCTCATGTTACGGTGGGTCTTACTATGCGACTATTGTAGTTGTTTTATACCACTCTAAGACCTCTGAATCTATTAGGCCATCAATGCCTATGAGTCATTGAGAATTCTTACATTGGTCCTTGCCTCACTTTAGATCTCGTTCCCCATTCAGAACTTTCATCTATCGTTATCAACCACCCTCGAGGGAACTATGATTATCTACATCAACATACATCTTCAGTTATAGTCTCACATTTTGGTTTGATGACATGAGCATGGGGCATGCTCGCCTTGTGTGTACACATATTTTATTTCTTCCCTAGAGAAAGGTTTGGGTCCCACAATTTTCCCTCTCCCTCTGGCGGATCTCTATTGTAGTTCCTGTCTTCACTCTTCCTTACAATGACACTCTCAACAAAAGAAACATTTATGTATTCCAGCTATACATATTCTCCTAACCTCACACATCAGGGGGCATCTGTTACCACTGAAAAATCATCTGCAACATTGCACACAATGGTTGAAGAAAAACATCAATGCCAGCATCAATTATTCCAACTACAACACCAAAATCCATCAAAAGGAAAAAAAACTATATAATTGGGTCAAAAATTATAGTGTGCAAATTCACCAAAGGAAGTGTGCCCAGAGTGCACATAATGAAAAGGCTAACACATGCCTCAGAGCGCACTGTGTGCAAAATGCGTGACTGTCTACGAGAAAATTTACACACTTCTATGAACAACGCATTTATGGATCTTATCGGCCCCTCAACCACTTCTAGTCTGACCCCCAAGACAATTTGACACTCATATCTGAGCGAAATCTAGCTTGGAGGTTGGTCAAGGGCTAGAGGGTGACCTAAAAGGCCCCTTGTTGAATGTTCACACTATGAACCAATTACATTTTTCCATGAATGGATTCTATAAATAAGAGCCATGGGTGTGATAAGAGAATAATATATTCAGGTTATTGTTATGCTACAAGAATTCTTCTTTGAGAATTCTCTTTTCTCTTTGAATCCTTCAAGTGCCTTTGCAATAGGCCAATATAGTCACCTCTTAAGGGAATAGGAAATTGTTTTTCTTCACAATTTGTCATTTCTTCCATTGTATGAAGAGAATATCTCTCAATTAGGGAACTCAAGAGCCCTCCTAATGAGGAAGAGGGGATTCATAAGTCCCTGCCTTTCTCTGCAGTTCTTTTCCTATCAATCTATTGATCCATTGGTAGCAATATGTTGGTCATTTGTGGATTTTCATGGTTCTAAGTTTCTCAATATTTCTAACATTTATTTCTTATTTGTTTTTAGTTGTATTTCTTTGTTTTCATGTGTGTTTGGTTTATCTAACCCACTCACAAAATTTTGTCTTGTTTAGCATTCTTATGTAAACATGCAAGTGTTTCTTTTTTTGCTCACCCAAGTGACAAAACCAGCACAACACCTATTTCAAATTTTCCACAAACTAAGATATTGTAGACAACTTTGACATAGGATTAAAGAAACACCAATTGTCAATCATTAAACACTAAAAACCCTCCTCTTTTAACCATACATGGTTAAATTTGAAAGGAACCGAGGGATTCTCATTCTCATTCTCAATTTTTAAAAGGATAGGAATATGATCAGAGTAGCAATCCACCCTTATCCATAACATGTAGTGCTCACAAACCTCCAACAAATCCTCTATCAATAAAAACCTGTCACGAAATTTTGAAAACCCTACATTAATACTTCAAATATATATAGAAAAGTATCATGTTAGATGATTCTCCTCAAACCTCTCTCTTAGATAGAATAAAATTCAGGTCACCAAAAATAATAATATTTGGTTCCTTTAAAATACTCTATTCCTCCAAATAAAACCAAAACAGTTTACATTCTACATATGGACCATAAAGGTTCAAAATATTAAAAACCCTTCCCCTAAATTTAACTTCCCCTTCCGAGATGATACTTGCAACACAATAACTTGTGTTTCATTTTCTAAAATAAGAGTTCTAGGATGTTAACAAACCACCAAAGAAGCCATTTGCATCATGTGCACTAAAACTACATCTAAGAAGAAGAGAGGACATTAGCTCAATAACCCTAGCACCAGGAATCATTGTTTCTTTCAATATTATATTCTTTGTTTTATACAACATGACTAATATTTGTAGGGCTAGTATCTTTGGGGCATGCTCCACCCCTCTCACACTCAAATAAATAATAATCATGGACTAACCATAACAGAGGGCTTCTCTTCTCTAAGTGCCCTAGATATGGTCCATTGTCTTCCTTGTAGGATTGATCCAGATTATTTTGAGAACGATATGAAGGCATAAATATAACAAATATATAAGAATAAAATGAAAAGAGATATGAAACGAAACACAGTAATACAATGAAACTAATATTTTATTAATGACCGTATGAAAATAAAAAATATTGTAAAATAAAAAATCACTCAAGCTATATAGAATGGTGGTATCTTATCTCTGAGAAGATATCTGTCAGCTATGATGATTTGCAATAAGTTGATTATAATGAGGCTCCAAAGGCCTTTTTAACATAAATAATAATTGAGAAAATCATAAAAATCCAAAACCATAACCCCATGAGATAAGATTCCAAAAAAATCGTGCGCCCCGATGGGGGTAGTTGATATGTCAACTTTCCAAGGGCGTAACTTTTTCACATGATCTCTATTTGGGGCACTCGATACCTCATCGATAATTTATAGCTAATGAGCACACATTCACTTCATCCCATACCATGCCTCAATATATTGTGTGGGTGCTTTCATGCCCAAAAAATGTTGTTTAAGGCCTCAAAATGGCCCCAAAAATTCAGGACCCGAAAAAGTGTAGAAAAACTGTGAAAATGAAAAACTCTGCTTTGAGCGAGTGGAATAGGTGGGTGGCCACCAATCTCCACCTGTATCATTTCTCCCCCATTAGGAAGAAATGGTATCCATTGCATCAAGTTACTCCATCATATGGGGAAACTTATGTTGAATATGAATCCTGGTGAGCCACTTTCCCTAATGAAGAAATTTCCCTGCTTTGACAACTCGATAGAGTTGCATTGTCTGATCGCGGGTGTTATTTGTATTTGTGTCCATGATATGATCAATTTTTGCCTATTATATGTATTTAGTATTGATTTGTGTAGGGTCCTATTTCTTGGCCTTGTCCGAAGTGTCCAAGAGAGGTGGAAAATATGGTCAAAGCAGTTCAACATTAAATAATGGGTGCAAGCTAGGGAAAGGAGGAATACTTAATTCAAAATAATTCTTACTCACCACCTTGGTGATGTATTAAGGCATGTATCAGAGTCAACATAGCTTCTGATGGGGTCTTGTGAGGTGCTCTTTCTGCAAGTGCAACCACACATTATCTCCTACCTAAAACTTGTGTGGTACTTCATGTTGATCATAGCGTTCCTTGTACTTGGCATTGGATTTCTATAAAATATCATGAACCTTTTGTTGGATGTGATCGATGCGCTCAACAAATTTGGTTTCCTGACCATCCTTGGTCTGAGCATGGGAGGAAATTTCCTATGTAACTGCAATGGGAAGAGATACATCAATGCATGCCAATGGTTGGAACCCCAAGCACACCTGAAAAGGGTTGTTTCCAATAGCGTTATGGA